>VWZZ01004729.1:0-20136 GCA_013399095.1 Psophia crepitans
TGGGGCCGAACCACGACAATGGGAAAAGCATGTAGGTAGAAAGAGAGGGATCCTTGGTACAGAAACTTATTTCCTAAATGAGACAAACCCAAGAGAGTTTACAGGGAGGTGGTGGAGTCACCATCCCTGGGGGTGTTTAAAGAAAGGTTGGATGTGGTACTTAGGGACATGGTTTAGTGGTTAATAGGTGATGGGGAGACGGTTGGACTAGATGATCCTTGAGGTCTCTTCCAACCTTAATGACTCTATGATTCTATGTTCAGATTCCACAAGACCAGAAGTGTATTTAACTTTATTTTTGTTGTAGTATCAAATTAATTTGTCATATATTTTTCATTTGACTCAGGATCTCAACTAAGACATGCTGATGTCAACAGCAGTCCCTTCTTCACCCTCAAAAGACAGATCATGAGGATATAATGCTACCATTTCATTTTTCACTGAACACTTGCATTCTTTATGACAGCTGAATTTCCTTTTTTAAACATTCCTTTTGCTGAATTCTCAGTATAAATCATTCCTCTTATACTTTGTGTAATACTGTATCTCAGTGCTTTGCTGAAATGGGGCCGTCGGTATGATCTGGTTGGTAGCAACCACATCTTTCTGCTCTGATTTACGTTAATCCAAAATAATTGTCAGCACCAAGCTACCATGCTAAAAATACATGGTGAAAGAAAGACAGTTCATACATTTCATGATGTTGCAGAGACATGGGACATGCAGAGCAGATATAATATTTTGCACACTCCAAATATAAGGCCATGTGATATCATAGGAAAACAGGGAAGACAAATCTTCCAGAGTGCACATACCACTCATTCGTGGGGATATTCAGAAGAATACAAAGTGTGATGCAGCCAGTTAGTCAGCAGAATCAGTGCAATGTGATCACAAAATCTTCCATATAGTACCATCAGCTGTCTGTGAGACAGAAAGGATCTCAGGAAATGTAGTGGACCAGACAAGGTCTCTCTAGTCCTCAGCTTGCTGCTTGGGTTCCTGCAGTATGTACAATAATGTATCAATTAGATCAAAAATGTAATCAGGCAGCTGTAAGAGGAGCCGTGTTATCCATCCTGAAAGCCTACAGCAGTGTTTTCTCAGTCACAATGCTAGGCTTGTCTCCAGGAATGGATGAATTTAGATAATTATTTTTTAGATGATACGTAAAACTAGTTTTGGCTCTGATTTTCAAAGATCATTTGACCTCATGTGCCAGGCTAAATTCTTACTAGGATTGCCAAAAGCCTGTCTTTCAGATTCTCTGTGCATCTGGTGAGAGCTATGGCATTTAATTTTTTTCTTTTTCCTTTCTCTGAATTTTTGTGTGGTGCTCCAGGGAGCTGACAGAAAGCTGCTGTGTTTCTGTGTCAAAATGGCTGGATTCCAAGCTTGGGAGAAGCAATTTACATGAACTGATCCATCAGTTACCCACAGTCTTCCCTTTTGGTTTACTTGGTATTTAATAGGAATGGAACCCTTATATAGGTATTAAAATATGATTGTTATAATGTAATTCTGTAGAACATGCCATTACAGGTCATTATTTAAAAGTCATTCTCCACATTCATCTTGAAACCTTTTATGTCAGTTAAAACACAGTAGTAGTACAAAAAAACCCCCCTAAAATAGCCCTGCTGTGACTTTTTCATACTCTATGGGTTGAATTATACAATCCACACTTTCACCTACTGTCTTGCAGGTTCTCAGATAATAGTTCACACAGTGACTCTGAGGTATCTCACAGTTCTACCTTTTTCTTCAGGTGAAAAGGGCCAGGGGATTCTCAGCCTCCTGTGGATTAACCCATATGACTCTTTCTACAGTGTATTCTCCTTCCAGATGACCCTTGCCACAGCTAGCAGAGTTCTCCCCACACCTTTCCAAAATGTATTTGAAGTAGACTAAAAGCACAGTGTTGAGCAGTTCTATAAATATGAAGCTAACTTTGTGGCCAGAATAGAAACTCCTGGATGCTGTGGAGAAAGACTTTGAAATACTTTTAATGTGTCCATAAATCGAATGAGCAGCTCATAGAAGTTCTCTGTATTCTCTGGGAATGACTATCTGTGTTGGTAAGGCATCACCTGTATTTGAGCTGTCAAATGCTTTTAGTCACGCTAGGCTTTACTTGCCTGACTGAGTGGTACTGAGCAAGTCGATCTCCTCTGAGCCTTCTCTTCTCCCAGCTCAACAGTCCCAACTCTCTCAGCCTTTCCCCATACGAGAGATGCTCCAGTGCCTTCATCATCTTTGTGCCCCCTTGCTGGACTGTCTCCAGTATGTATGTCCATGTCTCTCATGTACTGGGGAGCCTGGAAGTGGACACAGTACGTCAGGTGTGGCCACACCAGACCTAAGCCGAGGGGAAGAAGAATCAGTTTCCTTGACCTGCAGGCAACACTCCTCCTAATACAGCCCAGGATACCATTATCCTTCTCAGCAGAAAGGGCACACTGCTGGCTCAAGTTCAACTTGGTGTCCACCAATTTGGAGTAGTATGGCTTGAGATCCTGCCTTCTGCACCAGCTGTTACCTTCTGAATGGTGGCTGCTTTCCCAACTGTGAGGACTTGCCAATTGCAATGAACTTAGTCTGGTGACCTCTGACTTTGTGGCTCTCTTCCATTGATCAATATTTTCAAGAGACTGTGGCCAATGAAATGTCAACCATTGTATTTTCTGTAGATCCCCAGTTCCTACAGTTCTTTGAGTTCTTAAATCCTCAGGTTATCCAAATGTAATTGCAGCAGGACTCCAGGCCATCCCTATGTGGCAGCAGAGATACAGTAAGCACCAGTAACGAACAGTAAAGTGGTTTCTTTGCTGTTGTCTCTAGACACAGACAAACCCATGTTGTGTCTCTGACTTTCACAGAATCAGACTAAGTATTCACACAGCCTATGATACTGAGCTCCCCACAGTGTCCTCTCAAACTACACAGTCAAAGAAGGAAACAACCGATGTTGAACACTATAGCCAACATCTCAGCTGGCTACGTTTGCCTTTCTACTCTTTTTTTCCATCGTATAGAATTTTTCTCTCTGTTTGTCTTCTCAGAGCTGAGTGCAGACCACAGGAATAAACACAGCCCAAGGCATAATTTGAAACATTTGCGTGTTCCTTTTAGGTATTCTGACAAATGAGTTTGCAAGCTGGGATATATGGGTGTCCTGGCTGTGGCCAGGCCGGGGTTAATGCTCAGGCCCGGGCCAGGTGAGCCGGGCCGGGCCGGCCGCTATTCCACACCACGTGACGTCACGCCCCTATAAAGGGACTGGCCCGGGAGGGGCCCGGGGCTGCTCCGGGACGGGCTCGCTGCGGGCTGCGCCTCTGGTCCGTCTGGTCTGTCGGGTCGTCGGTCGGTAAAGTACTGCGTTTGTTATCGTGGCTGTTTACATCCCGGGATAACTACTGCAACCCTGTTGTCGTTTCCCCTCTCCCTTTGTCGGCCCATTAAACGGCCGTTATCCCAACTCGAAGCCCTTTGCCCTTTTGTTGCCTCATTCTGCCCCTTGTTTTGCGGTGAGCGAGCAGCTGCGTGGGGCTCGGCTGCTGGCTGGGGCCAAACCACGACAATGGGAAATTGTTCTTTTTGCTGGTGAAAAAACTGAAGGTAAATCTTGAAAAGCCAATGATAAGTTTGTGAACATGAACATTAACCCTGGAAACATGATTTTAAGACTTCCACCATTACAGTGAGGGAGCAGAAACAGACAGTAATCATAGAATCATAGAATCACTAAGGTTGGAAAAGACCTCAGAGATCATCAAGCCCCACCGTCAACCTAACACCACCATGCCTACTAGACCATGTCCTAATCTATAGGTTCAGTTGAAATCAACCAAGACTTCTAGAGTTTTGTAAACTTGAGTGCTTATAAATAAACTGAAGGCCAAGAATTAGTCCTGAAGTCTGCAAGGAATAATCCTACACAATAGATATATATGAAAAAAATCATCAAGTGTTCCTGGGAAAATTGGGATAGAAAAAAGATCCACGTTTGTTAAATAAAGTGCTATTAAGAATTACCTTCTCGTTTCACCTTCCTCAGCATAATGGTCTGCTATAGCTTTTCTCATCTATAAGTGTCCCTCATGTATCCTTCCAGAAAGTCCTTCCTCAGCAGAAAATGCAGCAAAGCTTCTGTGCCAGCACTGCAAGTAGTGTTTGCAAGGAAAGGGGTAAAAAATAGCTTGTCCAGTTGAAGCCATCTGGGGAATACAGGTACTCAGACTGTAGTTTTCCAACCTGGAAAGTCGCCAGGATGCTGGTGCCTTCATCTTCTGGTAACATGACAAATGAAGATGTCCAAGAGCAAAGAAGAGATAAAGCAAACAAAGATATAGGATATTGTAGCCCCACACAATACACAGTAAAGCAGTTGCACATTGACATGATCCCATTGTTTTGCTGTGATTTATTTCAGCTGTAGGTGAATTAGAACATTAAGAGATGAATATTGTCATGTTGTCTCTGTGTATCTTAATTAGCTGAGAGAGGCCATGAAGAGTTAAATAGGCAGAGTGTCTGCATGTTGTGCAGATCCTTCTGGCATGTCTGAAATCACCCGACAATTCAGGTAGAAGGGTTAAAACAACCAGCTCACTGCACTGCTGTTCTGGACAGTCTGTTCTGCAGGCAATACTGAGAAAGGGGAGAAGGATGTTGATTAAACAGCAAGCTGCCAGTGGAGACCAAGTAGTGTTAGGTCTTCATCACCTGGTTGAGGAAAGGGTCTCAGATATAATGTGCTGCTTGTGTAATCAGCCAGTGACCTTGTTAGAAGAACTTAATGGGCCTGAGACTGCAGGGATGGCTTTTTGTTAGACTGCTTTGCTGATGCGATGTATAGGAATTATGTTAATATTGTATTGACATTACTGGGAACTCAGACAGCCTAAACAAGAGAATAGACAACTTGACTCCTTATTGTTTTCCTGTAGCAATGTATCATACTGAAACTTGCCAAGCCCCTATGCCAAACCACTTATTTTTTGTAGGAGGAGTTCGTTGTCATGTTGTATGTAGTTTGGAGTTTAAATTTAGTAGCAGGAGAGGAAGAATATTTGATAGCTATAAATGAATCCAAGAAAAGACTGTTTGAAGCAGTCAGGAGAAGCAGGTATTATGACTACATAGGATAGTTTGAGGCATCAACACACATTACTGAATATTCTCTGAGGTACCCTCATATGAAGAGGAAGAATGATCCTGTGTGTAAAATATTACTTGAACTGTCTGCACAAGTGTTTTCTTTAAAACTGATGTTGGATTCCTCAGTGGGATAACAAAGGGACAAAGTTTCTACTAAATTTGCAATTTTGTCTGTGTTATCTAGTCCACAAGAGTGATGATATTCCTCTCACCTTGTGTTTATGAATAGACTTGTCTGTATGAGCTAATCACCTTAAGCTCTCTTTCCAGACACTGAAAGGAAATAGACACTGTTAGGGTGCTTATTAGTCATTTCATCCAACGCTGGTCAAATGAGACCAAAATGAGAGATATAATATTTCAGTGTTCCTTTACAGTTCTCTCTGATTTGCCTCTGACATGGGAAGTAAGGGGAAGATTTCTCTCTTCTTGGGTGTTTCCAAGAGTTCATACTCCTACTGTATTCCTTAATACCATCCATGCAGAGTAGCTGTTTTGCTATTTATAATATTTTCTTGGAAGTTTCAATAGTCTATAAAGCATATTTCCTGAGATTTTCCTAATATCATATCTACATCTTATGAAGTTTGGACTCTCATTAACAGCAAGCCTTTAATGGAAATAACATGCAACATACGACACTGGTTCTCTAAATGATAGGCTAACCATTTAGCATGTATTTTTCTATATAACTTTCTGTTCTACCTTATACAAATTTTAGATGCTCATGTCATCATAGGTCCTATTGTTCTTGGATTTTATAGTCACAAATAGAGAGAGAATTCCTGCCATGGATTGACTGCGGTCTGAATCATTGAAATATCTCCTACAGTAATAAGAAAAGTGATGAAGAATTGTCTCAATGATTTTTGTATATTTTGTGATTATTTCAATAATAATCATTACTACTCTTTTTAACTGCAGGATATGCAACACATGAGTAGGATATCACGAGTGAATTAGAGAAAAGGAATAGAAATGTTAAGGAAGGGAAGATACACAACAGATCACTTGCCAAGCATGATATTATGTATGTATACATATATGTGCACGTGCATGTATTTATGTATAAACACAACATGATGTTATTGCTATCCTCTCCCTCAGTGGGACTAAAGCTGCTGTAATTTGTGGACATATCTACATGATGCTCATGGAACTTGGTGCAGTAATCCATTTTAGGTAGGATGGAACATCCACATCCTTTGCAACAGAAAATATTTTTGATGGCAAAAGGCAGCGATATTAGTAGGATCCTCCTTATGTCTGAATTAGCAAGGCTAGGCTGTCAGCAAATTGAATTAACTCAAGGATAGTTTCACATTAATGTAGTTGTTTTCAAGTACAGAACTTGTGCAGATGTTACTCAATATTGCTTTCATGCCTAGGGACATCCTTGAAACATACAGATATGTCCAGTTTTCTCGCTCAGGTGCAGAGAATTCTGTTGCATTATATATGGAAGGGTGATAAAGAACAATACAAAATGTCTGATTTACATTGATTAATTGTATTTTTACCTGATGCTCTTGTTCCTATTTTAACAGTTTCAATTTATTTGCTAAAAGTTACATGTTCCAGCACAGCCTTTTAGTCTTGGAAGAGTTGTCACTGATAGCCACTTTCCCCATGGAGGGAGTTGTTGCTTTGTGCATAGCTTATTTTCTTTTTAGTGCCAGAGATAACATTTATCAGCAATTTCATTCATAATAAGTTGCTTTAGTGGCTCCTGCCTGCAGTTCTCACTCCTGCGTTTTTGTCAAAAGAACTACTGATTGGCATATTTCTGCTTTTACCTTACGAATTTATTGATGATACTATCAATCTTACTCAGGCAGGATGACAGCTCAGAATTAGACTCACTTTCTTGGCAGCTTCTGCAGCTTGCCTTCAGAAAAGTGATAGCTCGAGACCTTTGTCAAATGTCCAGTGATCTTGATTCCAAAAGACAGTTTTCAGGTTCTAGACCTGAAAATCTTAAGCATCAAGCTATTAGAAAGCTTTGTGTGCAGGTAATACATTGGGAAGCCTTTTTTTCTAGCAAGGGAACCGCTATTTAAGGCCATACATAGTTGTTGAACTAAACTGCACTGCCTCCCTTTAACAAAACTGTTAGCTGGTGTTAAATTTTTAATCAATTAATTATTAATAGTGCTGATTACCCATATGTCCAAGAGTTAGAAACAATCATTTAGGTCATGAGATATGTCTGTCTACCAATAGTAATAACAGAAAAAAACATAATACCTTTAATTATCATTGAATTTGTAGGGTCCTGATTAAAACTAGGCAATTAGTTAGCTTAAAACCACAACAACTTTCTCAATTGATTCTGAAAGAGAACTCTAACAGCATTTTCAAAAAGATACTTTCCAGACCATAAGTCACTTTATATAGGCACATATTGTTTGGCTGATTCTTTCTTCCCTGTCCCGCTGCTACACTTGAAAGCTTGACTACAGCAAATAACTTCATTCCCATTTATCCATAAAAATGTTTATATTAGCATATAAGTATATAGCATATAAGCATATAATATATTGGCATATACCCAAGTAAACTGCACGTATGGGTGCTTTGGATTAATATAAAGGTATCACCTAATAGAATTGTGATTGAGTTCATAACACCGTATAATACATTAAAAAGACTGCATTCAGCAGTCCTAATCTCTAAATGATAGATCAACTGACAGAGTCCAGAGAGCAGGGGGGAAGACATCTAGGAACAAGAAAGAATTGACTTTTTGTAGACTAGAGGAAAAAATACCAAAGGAAAATATGATAAATGTGTTTCAAGTTTTATATATTTGAGAATACATGTTCTTCAAGTATCTAGCAGGATGTTACAAAGAAGGGCCTCTCACATCTACTGTGAAAGTGAGTTTTAAATATTTATTTAGGTAAAACCTTTCTAACTCCAAGGACAGTTACAAAACAGAATGGATTCCTTAAGGAGGTGGTAGAATCAAATATTGGATATTGTTGTAAAAAGGTTAAACAAAGTTGTGCTGAGAATGGTTTGAGGACAGTTGATCTTTTCTTAAGCTGAAGAGACAAGATATCCTCCTGGTTCCGCTCCCTCCCTGTGCACCCTTTTCTGTTTTGAATCACTTTCTGATTTCTGATTTCCTTGATAGACTGATTTAAACAAGAATGGCCTATATATGTGAATATATAGACTTGACTGATAAGTGTGATACTTCTGTTTTGTTTGTTGCCTATTCAAATAATCAGATCACTACAAATCTTATGGTGGATGCACTGCTGTAGAATCTTAGAATAGTTTGGGTTGGAAGGGACCTTCAAAGGTTATCTAGTCTAACTGCTCCTGCAATGAGCAGGGACATCTTCAGCTAGATCAGGTTGCTCAAAGCCCTGTCCAGCCTGACCTTGAATGTTTCCAGGGATGGGGCATCTACAGCCCCTCTGTGCAACCTGTTCAGCATTTCACCACCCTCTTAATAAAAAATGTCTTCCCTATGTCTAGCCTGAATCTACCTTCTTTCAAAACCGTAACTCCTTGTCTTACAACTACAGATCCTACTAAAAAGTCTGTATCCATCTTTCTTATAATCGCTTTTTAAGTATTGAAAGGCTACGACAAAGTCTCCCCAGAGCCTTCTTTTCTCCAGGCTAAACAACTTGGGGCTGCCGCAATATATGCTAATTACCATGGGAAAAGTGCTGTGATGGACTAGCTACGTGTGCATGATTACATCTGTACCCACACTGGGAGCAAGAATATTGCCTTTTACCTCACTACTGTAGTTAATACAATGTATTACTTGTGTGCATAAACTTGAAGATTACTTTCATTCTGCGTATGTTATGTAGAGGGGCTGTAAGTAAAAGTTGGCCTAAGGAAAGATTACGTTTTCCCAATTCAGGGCACAGCTGAGAAGAAACATGGTGCCTACCACAGTGAGGACAAAATATTAATTCTAGCTTTCAAGTAGCTCATGAAGTAGTTGGTAGGAGTTATGTGTTAGCTTAGCAGCAAATATAGAAACTATTTGTTGCACAGTTTTTCATAACAATAGTTGCTTACAAACATTATTCTGTTCATAGATTCTTTGCAAAAGAATCTACAAAAGCATTCTTAAAATGTTTGATAAAGGGCTGAGAATAAATTGCTCCGGCAGACCTAACCTTAACTATGGAAAAATCTGGCTCTATTTAAAAACAAAGACATAAAATTATTGGATGAAAAAGGGCAATAATACAGCTGCAAAAGAGTTCAGTGTAGATTTTGCCTTGAGAACCGTCTTATTAGCAGATAAATTTTAATGTAAAGTTTTATTGAGAAATGCATTTTATTCCAAATAGAAGCTAATATTGAACCACCAGAAGGAAGTATCTGGCTTGCCTACATCTGAACTCTCACATACTCACACTATGAATGGTAAACCGAAAGTCAGATGGTTCTGCCTTAACACAGTAAATAGATACCACAGTATGAATCCCTCCTGTTGAATGTCCATTCAAATTTCCTGCTGTATGGGCCAAAAGCATATTGTTCCTTACTCTGTGTTATTCACAGGTAACGTGGTTCTTCCAAAACATGGCTGAAGCTAAATTCCTACTGTATTGAGTAAACATCATAAGACCTAAGCCTGCAGGCAGTTATGAATGGAGCCAAATTGTGACGTTCAGAGGAAGAGATGATAGCTGAGTCCATGCTCACTTTAATGGAGCATTCTGCTGCTAAAGCCTGAAAAGAAAAATCACCGTTGATCTCAGTCAATGTACAGGATCAAGTCTATGAAAGTCTATGCATAAGAAAGAAAACATAAGATTTTTTAATGCTCTGGACTACATACAGACAATGATCTCAGTTTAATCTCACTTAGGAAAAAGTGTAGTGGCACATAGGATCCAGCCTGCCTGAGCAGATGGTGAAAACTGTTGACGTAACATTTCCTTTCACAGATCTAGCAGAAAGACTATTTGAAGATGTTACTGAGGGAAGAAGAGCTCTCATAATACAATGCAATGTGGAGATTTTAGGTGAATAAGGCAGCTTATAGAGCACTTTTTGGGAGATTCAGATGTTAGGCTAAACAGCCTGGAATTGCTATTCCATCCCCCGTTGCTTATAAAGAGTGCCTAGGCTGCTGATGTGAGTCTTTCAGCTAGGAAATGGAAGTGAAAGGGGATGAATCCAAGCCAAAATATTCAGCCAGGTAGTATTCAATGTGGCAAAAATTGTTCTTAAATTAATTTGCTAACTATCATCATTTGTTGTTGTTCTTAAATGCTACAGTGAGGCATTTAGAAAAAAAACCCTTATGTAGATAGATTATTTAGTGACTGAATTTGTTGGAGGACTTTTGTCTTTTTCTCTGCTCTGAATTGTCTGTGAACATAACATTGTTCTGGAAGTTGTTAATGACTGCCATAGGGTGGATCTGTGGTTTATTCTCAGTCACAGACCTGGTTAGAGCTGGTAAATGTGCAAGACAGCTTTCTTTCAGGATCTTTGGAGGACCAGTTAAGATATTTAATTAGTAAGATAGAGGAAGAATTAGTAAGGCGCCATCCAAAGTAAAAAGCGCATGTCCAGACTTTGGTGGTATGTAATGTTCGACAAGAACTATGACAAAGGCGTATGTTAGTGAGTCATGAATGTACTAGAAATTAAAGGGAAAGAAAAGTATGTCCTTGTGGAGGAATAGAAGTAATTTCTGCCTCAACTTAGTGACCAGACTTAGAAGTTGTGTGAAACAAAATTCTGTGCTCTTCCTCTTTAAGTTTGGAAGCATAGGAGCATAGTAAAGAAATAGGTCTGTACTAAACGATATCTTCGACTTGTTTTCTATTTTTTTCATGGGAATAGGAATGACCTAGCAGAACTCCAAAGTACATTATTTGAAATAAGAAAGACAGTATTTTCTCAGATGTCATTTTCCAGTAATTATTGTTCTAGGTTCTTCAAAGAGACCTAACGACTCAAAGAGTCCATTCCTTCCCTTTAATCTATTTGGTAAATGATTTTAAATGATGTTTTCAGAGGTTAGATTATTTTTTAATTTTGACTGGATTAGCAGTGATTTCTGAATCTGTTTCTTGGTACAAATACTCAGGGAGTTTTTATTCTAATTTGTATTCCGTAAGCAGTTATCTTCATTTAAAATTCTCTATTTGCATGAAGATTTCTTCCAGTAAACTAATTTCCTAGAATATTTGCAGGAGTCAAATGTGATGGGGTCATGAAAAGAGTCCAAATAAGTTAACTTAAAAATGAAAACAAATACAGCAAATGCCTGGCCTTGTTTTCGCTGTGCTGATGAAGTTGCTAAATGAGAACAAAGCTAGTAGTGATCAATACAGTAATTGCTAGACCCATCTCGCTCATTGTGATGAACTACTGTTTATCTGTATTTTCACTGACCTTTGTTTATGGCCCTTCTGCCAGTTTACAATTGTTATGAAAGTGCTTCTCATCCAGAGCAATTGAAATGAATCTCTTGTCCAAGATTTCACGAGCCACTGTAGCAAATGCCAGTCTTTTATGGTCTTGAGAATATATTGCAATACATCTATTACATTCATCTATTAATTTCAGCTAACTTGTCTAATTGTCTATTTCTCATATAGTGATTCGAAAAATATAAAGATCTACACAGAGCACTGTTTTATTGGGTTGGACCCATTACATGTTTACAATGACATAATTCAGACAAATAAATTTATTTAAGAATATTTTTATATGTATAAACTTGTATGCAATTTTACGTGTGAAAATACAACTATTAAAAAAATAATCAAGATCTAGTCTTGAATTAAAAGCAGTCAAGGTAGGTTGTTTGGATTCAGAGATTATAATTCCTTTCTTTTCTGGATTTTGTAGATCTAGTTCACCCTTAATATATGATAAACAGGAACTGAAAAATGACCTGGATATGCCTATGAAGCACATGATAGATGCTAGCCTGGGAAATAACCAAATGCTGTATAAGAGTAGTAAGAAGAGAAGTAGGAAGAGTTTACTCTGGATAGAAGAGACATATGCATTCCACACAAACCCATGTGGCCTACAAAATTTAAGCCCTGAACGTGGAATTTTCTCATCATCGTAATGACTTCGTTTCTTTTTTTTTTTTTTTAAATTCAAGTTTTCAACTGCCTCTTTGGGCATCTTTGTCCGTGAGCTGAGCTGTGAAATTCCACATTTTTTTACTCATTCTGGGACAATTGGTCTTCCTCCTTTCTTTTCAGTGTTTCTCCAACACAAAAAGCTATACATTGTATAAAAGTCTTTTCTAGGGTTTGTGTTATTTTAAAGAACAAGTTATTGTGCTCACTATACTTTTAACCATGCAGAAAATAATCATTTTTGTACCCTTATCCCCTGGAATAAAACAAAGCTCTTTTTAAGAATCCCTGTGAGCTGGTGAGTTCACCTTCATTTATTATTTCCCTTCCTTTCACATTTCTCAGCAAAATCCAGAAGTTCCTCCACAAGGTTTTATCTATATGGTTTGCTTTATTTTTTTTTCTTTTTAAAATGTCAGTTATAGGCATAAACATAGTCTCTAGATAGTCCTATTGTCAGGTTTCTGGCCTCATATATGCCTGGCCAGTTCCTAAACATCTCTCCCCACAGCTTATGATGAGGTGGTTGTTTTTAAAACCACCAATATGCTGCATGTATTCAGAATGCAAAAATGTCTTTTCTTTGCAAAGAACAGCTACTTTATGGCATCTTGAAAAGCTCTTCTGTGTGCAAACGCTATTTCCCATGTTAAACTCTGGCTCATGTACTGGTTAAAAAATTGTGCTTTATTTTTGGTACTGAATCTCATAGAATTTGATTCAAAACTTGTGCAATGTAGGCTGTCTGTTTTCATTCAGAGCATATTCCCCATTGCCTAATTCCCCTAACCTGTACTCTGTAACGAAGGTGTCCTGTCCCATCTTTCTCCCACTCACTTAATGTCTGAGGCAGACCCTCCTTTAGACTGGACCATCTTCAAATTACACTAGTGTCTGTTTTTACACAATGCTGAACAAAAGGTCCAGATCCAATTAACAACAAAGTTTGGGTGTGAATATGAATTTGACACCAATCTTACAGCTCATCCTCTCTCCATTTCTTCAACCCCTATTCATTCCCGAATGTCAGTTATTTTTTTATAGTTGTAGGATCCTAGACCATCCTGTTCCTACAAATGCCACAGAACAGCTTTACCCACCAGATGAACAGCAGTCTTTCACTTTTTCTTTTTGCACTGAAATCCTGCAGGCTAGATGTTGTTTAACATATTTCATTCTCATTTTAAATGCTTTGGCAGAGGATTTCACATCAGCCCTTTTCCACAAAGGAGTTCAAAAATATGCAGAGAAGAAGCCAATTGTTTCAAAAAGAACAAAACGAATAGCGCATTAAGAATTGTCCCCACTACCTTTTTTTTAAGGCACCATACCTAAAATTTTTTTAGATAGTCCTGTGCTGCTACCTACCCAGAAAGCCAAATTTACTTAGAATCAAGAAGACAGGTGTCTTCCACTTTACAGAACAGGACCTTTGAATCAGTCTTTGAAGTAAGTTTAGGTCTAATCTGTTTCCATTTGGCTCTTTTCCCAGCCTTCAGGACACACAACAGCAGGCTTTAATTTCCAGACTACATCTCAACCTGAATGGACTCATGTGTCTATTCTTCCATTTGATGGGACAGAAAGCAGCATTAGTCATGTGTCTGCTCAGGTGGAAAAATAGAAAAGGGAAGAAGGAAGTCTGAAGTTTTTCATTGTAAAGGCAATTAATTTCCTAAGCTTGCTACTTTCTTCACCTCCAGAAAACAGTTTTGGTTTTTTTTAAGATTGGTTTTGTTTTTCTAAATGAGAAAGTATGGACCATCCATGTCTCTCCCTCGTCCTGGAAGTAGTAGCACCTGATTTTCTTCATTATCTCTTATGTTACAGACAGTGGTTAATCCTTCCAACCACAACTGAAATCCTCACTCATTGGCTTCCCAGCTTCAGCATTTTGTGGAACAATAATTAATGTTTGTTGGGGGAAGCAGGCCAGGAATCATGGAGTTCCTCATGTGAGCCTTTATTAGTATCATCACTCATACATTGTAATAAAGCAAAAATGATTCTTCTTGGAAATTGTTCCCAGTGAGATCACAATTATTCAATACCATCATTGCTTATAATAATTAAACTTTTATTATCTAGGTTCCAACCCTGTCAGTTTGGTCTCCCCTGAGAACCTGTTGTTTGTTAGCCAAAAGCTGTGGGGGGATGTTATGCATAATGCCATTTTCAAACATACATTGTGATGAAGAAACAGCAGGACTTCTAATTGCGAGTGATGAATTTCCTTGTGATGGATAGGCAGTGGTGCCACTGGTGATTTGAAAGATGCAATGAAAGTCGGTCCCTTTGTGATATGGATATCTTTATTCAAATGGTGCTGAGTGTAATGAGATGGGCCAGTTTAAATAAACTCATGGACTAAGTTTAACAAAGAATAATGTGTACCTTAATCAGGGACAGCTGAAGAAACCCTGGAACCTGAAGGGTAAAGATTTGCAGGAGCCACAGGCAAAGGAATTGGGCTAGTAACTCAATAAGGATCTATTTTTGGCTTTTGCTTGGACTCTTAAAAAAATAGGTGAAAAATATTATTTGCCATATCCAGGAAATAACCTTTTACAGATCCCCAGGATTAGAACAGCAATGGATTCTACCATCAAAATAAAGTTGTATGGACTTAGCAGAGGAATGTGGTGTCAGAGGAAACAGAAGTGGTTGGGTCACTAACTCAGCGTTTGTGGCTGCAGGTTAGAATATTTGATAGAGCTGTTAGGAGTCCTGGGAGATGTGTAGATGGCAGATCTGTAGAAGAACACTGAAGTACACTGTCAAATCTAAGAGAAATATAGAGTGTCTGCTTACATGAGAATAACATACAGGTTCACTGAAACCAGGAAATGAGTCATGATTGCTGATTTCAGTCTCTAACATATACTGTCAAACTAGAACAGTAGAGAAAGTCTTCCAGACGAAAACATCAAAGTGTTGCTTTTGTAACATGGAAGTAAAACTGCAGTTTCTAAAATCTGACATAATGAGGTTGATAGCATTGAAACAGAAACATTAAAATAATATTGAACATGTGTCAGGATGGATTTACAAACTCTTCTGTTTCTGTACTGTGTGCCAAAATGCAATGCTAAACTCATAAATATCTAGGAATGAATCTTTTTCAGAGAAAAACAAGCACTGATTTCATCAGTTATCATGGCAAAATATAGATAGATGCAAAATATAAATAATCAGCCAACATTGTTAAAGGAAGATTCTAACATACGTCCGTTCTTTTATTGTTACTCACTATTTACATTACTATTATATTACTATTTACATTGGATGTCCCTGCCCATGTCAGGCAGGTTGGAACTAGATGATCCTTGTGGTCCCTTCCAACCCAAACCAGTCTATGATTCTACGAGTCTATGATTACTGTAAAATTCATGTCCTAAGTTCCACCACATGGCCTTGTACAGACCTATCTGAAAACATGGACCTTGCCTCCAAGCAGTTAAAGATCACAGACCTTTCCTCTTCATTTTATTGTGAATTCATTAATTTCAGTGGAATTCCATGGAGAGCTCTGTTTGCAGAGGACGAGTTGAAGAGTCAGGACCTGATTTAAGAGAAAACATGAGGAGTGGATATGAAAAGCAATGAGAGGGAAAAGAACTACTAATGAAAGTAATATAGTCTTAAGCATCCCTTATACAGCTATGTTAGCTGTACGTGGTGGAAAAAATTAGCTTGTGCTGGAGCACAAAAGATTATCACCACAAAATACTCAAAGACGGTATGTTTCACATCTTCTATTTTCCTCTCAGGATTTCTCATGCCCTTCTCTCCTAAATATCTAGGATCACTAAAATAAGAAGCCAATTAGTTTTTCCTAATGCTTGTTGAATTGTTCTGCTGGGAAAAGAAAGGCACCTCTACAGCATTGCTATGACCCTGGCTTGGGTGTGAAAGAGCACTTACGTGTATATCATGTTCAAGATGATCAAGATGATGTGAGACAGGTGTGCTTATGAGGTTTTCACATTTAGTTAGACAGAAGGGGAAAGTGGTATCCTACTTGAGATTTTCGTGTTGGAGATAAAAAGACATGGGTTTGATGGATGGACCACTCTGTGGATAAGGAATTGACTGGATGGTCTCATTCAAATTGTTGCGGTCAATGGCTCAATGTCCAAGTGGAGATCGGTGATGAATGGTGTTCCTCAAGGGTCAGTATTGGGAGCAGTGCTGTTTAATATCTTTGCCTGTAACAGGGACAGTAGATTGAGTGCAGCCTCAGCAAGTCTGAGGACAACACCAAGCTGCATGGTGCAGTCGGTGTGTTGGAAGGAAGGGATGCCAAATGGGAGGACCTTGACAGGCTTGAGAGGTGGACGCATGTGAAGATCATGCAGTTCAATAAGGCCAAGCGCAGGTCCTACACATGGTTGGGGTAATCCCAAGCACAACTACAGACTGGGTGGAGAGTGGTTTAAGAACAGCCCTGGGAAGGACTTGGGTTAAATAGGGATGCATAGGACCTTTACTAAAGCCAGTACCAACTGGCAATGGACCTCTGCGCCCTGTCAATTTCAGACAAGGTAAGTCCATCCTCAGTAATTCCTGAGGTCACATAAAATATCAGAACTATTCTTTTTAGTTATGAAGGAAGTCTTTATAATTCAGATTACTGAATTTAATTCATCTTAGAGCTGGTCTTAAGGAACATTAAATTCAGCTATTTGTATATTTTGACAGGTCTGATTGTAATGCTGCTGAAACACTTCCTCCATCATCACTACCACAGTGACTTAAAAATCTCCTTCATTGCTCTTAAATCATCTTTGTTTTGAGACAGTTTCTACAAGAGAAGCCATAATCAGAAGAGAGAGCAAGAGGACTTTTTTTTCTGTTTCTGTAAGGTTATCATATTTGAAGTGTGTGTTTTAAAGCAGCTTGGACTACTTAGGAGCTCTGCTCTCCTTTGTGTATCAATAAAGAACCTCCATGGTACTGTTAGCAAAACTGTTTTTATCAATACAAATATCTGCTTAGAAAGAAAAGTACTTTTAAATGAGAAGTGGTGGGAAGACAAGAATAAAATTTGTCTCTAGTTTCTTTCCCAAAAGGCAAATAATACAGTAAGTCTGACAGTAGTGCCTGATTCTTGCAACACCAGGAAAAAAAAAATCTCATCAAGACCATTAAATGACTTTTTAAAGTGATTAGAGAGGCAGCATTTAGCTTCATTCTCTGCTCACAGTGAAAGAACTCTGTTCAAGTCTGATTTCATGCAGCAGACAAGACATATGGTGAAACATACTGAAATAAATGCATCTAATTACTTTGTTACTAAAAGTTTACTGTTTTATAGTAAAAAACAAACACCCCCCACCCCAAACAACACCAAAGAAACAAAAAGCCAGAATCAAATAGTTAATAGAAAGAAACTCAAGTTAACTTCCAGAGGTGTCTTTTCAGAGCTCAGGTGAAATCACTGTAGTAAAACAGCAGCAAGAGACTAAGAGTCAGAAAATGTATGCAGCTTTATTCCTAGATATAGGGAACTTATTGTAAAACACAGAGGCATTTAAAGTTAATTAAAATCATTAATAACATAATTAATGTTATTTTGAATGTGTCTATCACTAAACATTAATTATCTTGTAGCCACTGGAACAACATAATGATAGCATCATTCTTACTGATTAGTGTAATGCTGTATTCCTTTGCTAGAATTTGAATGTTACCAAATGAAGATAAATGGGGTACTAGACTGTATATTTACTCAACAAAGCAAGTCTGTGTTACTTGGTTTGAGAGGTCTTGAGAATAAAACCTCCTGGTGAAGAAGTTTAGTTGCTCACCCTGTGCTCATTAATTTTGTCTAGCAAATGGCCCGTGTTAAGTGAGGAAAAGAATGAAAACAATAACAGAAAGAGGTGGTGACTTAGGACTGATAATGACTTAGGACTGACTACTATTTTTAGTCCTAAAGTAGTCTTAAACCCTGGATAGAAGATAAGGCAAAACAGGAGTCTTCAAAACTGGAAATACTGGTATTATAATTTTCTGTGTATGATGGAACTTCCTTTTCTAAATTTCCCTTTGCATCAGAAAAGCAACAAATTTGTATGACAAAGTTCCATGTCTTTAGCATTTAGCTGCTTTCATGGAGGATCTCAGAATTTGAATGGCCCTCACACTCAAAGTACCCAAGCATTTCTAGCTGCAGTAAGAGTCTCTCTCTAGAAACACAACAACCAGGTTTTAAAATTACTCTCGCAGGATCCAGCACATGTATACAGGACTAAGTAGGTTCTTGTAGGTATTTAAATAAAAAAAACCCCACCAAACTGTAAGTGAAACACTAGCAAGATGTGTTCCTGTAAGAGCTGTGGGATTTATTACCCTTTCCGTTCATACACATCTATCTAAGAGGAAATGTAAATCTCTTTCATGCTTTAATTTGTACTATGTTAATTCATAGTGGTGCTTTTTTTGCCATTTGCTCCTTGGGCTTGTCCCTCATTTCTCTTATTCCCTCATCCATCTGACAGCAGCAGTAGGTAGCAAAGTGACAAAAGCAACTGTTGCTCTAGAGTTCTACCTAGACTCATGAGAAATATATGCATCACTCAGATGTTTTCTACCTTTTGTGACTTATGTACTCCCTCCCCTCCATGGGATGCATTTAGGATCCCATTGGAAGCAATTAGATATGAAATATCAGCATATATTTATTAAATAGGCACTGTTTTCATTGTTCCCTCAAGTGTGATTTAGCAGCACTACAAACCCAAGACTTCATGTAATGTGTATCCTCTTATTGTTCAAACAAAAGGAAAATAAACACAAGCAGCAGGTACAGATTGTATATTGTTGTTGTGCTCCTCTGTCAGTGGCAAACTAATGAGAGAAAATATGACAGTCTGACGGGATGTATTGCCTTTTGATGGGCTAGAGTTGTACATGAAGTGGATTCTTGGAGGGCTGGGTTTTTTTTAACTCTAGCTATCTGTACAGACCTGACCATCTGAGGAATTGCCATGTGAAGAATTTCCACCCTGTATATCAAGCTGCCTGGTTTTGCTATAACCTCTCTGCCAAACATCAGCCCAGCCCATCAGTCACAGATTCTAGGAGTAATGATGATCAGAGACCGGAACTGATAGTTCAGATGGAGATGGAGAGCAATTTGATGCTTGCCTATGTATATGCAAAGTGGCACAAAACTTTGGTCTACACCGTGGGCCAGCAGACAGTGGTGAGGCATTTGCAAAAATGCCTCGGATAGAAATGAAGAAATGAGTTTTGAAATATATGTACTAAAATGCTTATATGTTGTGTCTGATATTGCCACCACAGTGTTACTAAATGCATGCATACTATTCATCATTACACTATTTTGTTCAAGGCAAACTGATATTAATTATATCCAGTTTAATATATTTTGAATGTATAGGTGTGATATATCTCTGTTTTGGCTACAGTTTGGTTTAGATGTGACTTTCTTTTCACATTCATTTGTTTCATACCAGTATACCTCTGCTGAGTTTGATTATGTGTGTTTTTGCATGTTTGGTTTTGGTTTTGTGGGGTTTTTTTGTTTCCCCCTGCCCCACCATGGCTCAGAACTTTTACCTATAGAATTTGTCGTGGTTTTACTCCAGCCGTTGGCTGGGCACCACATAAACACGTGCTCAGTCCCCCTCATTGGAAAAGGGGGAGAGAATCGGAAGAGCGAAAGTGAGAAAACTCGTGGGTTCAGGTACAAGAGTTTAATAAGTGAAGCAAAAGCCACGTGCACAAGCAAAGCAGAACAAGGAATTAATTCCCCACTGCCCACGGCAGGCAAGGGTTCAGCCATCCCCAGGACAGCAGGGCTCCGTCACGCGTAATGGTTACTTGGGAAGACAAACGCCATCACTCCGAA
>VWZZ01004729.1:20220-57453 GCA_013399095.1 Psophia crepitans
CCAAAACACAGCCCCATACTGACTTTCTTGAAGAAAATTAACTCTCTCCCAGCTGAAACCAGGACAAATTAAACCATGGTCTTACTTTAAAAAATGTTCTAGTTTTCACTGAATGATTTGCTGCTGTTAGGTTTGCCTAATGCGGAGAGATGTGTTTAAACTCTCTTTACTTGTTCATCCATACTTAAAGTTGCAGCAGAAACTGAAATTGCTACTTGGCTAAATATATTGTTAGGCGTTCAGATCTCTCAAAGCTGCTGCAGCTCTCATTGTCTTTTGTGTCTTTAGTAACTTAGTCCATACTAAAGACATCACATAATTTTTACAGGAATAACCTTACCATAAGAAGGAACGCACTGCCACTATTACATCTAGGATTGTATTTCAACAGCCATGAAGAACAGGATTTAGTTTTCTCAAAGGCTAGTTAAACACAATGGGACTTCATAGACTTTGTTTCCCAAAAACATAAAATATTTTCATTTGGTAGACACGTCATATGATAACCTACCTTGCAAGAAGTAAGGTACGAGTTTGTTTCTGAACTGAGTAAAAATAAACAATAAATGACTGTATTTTACTACTTTACTCATAATGATTTCTCCAAAGATTAGGAATAGATGATTTTCTTTCATATTGCTGAGCGGTCAATAGTGGAATCCAATAGAGATCTCTCTGGAGAAGATGCTGTTCAACACATACTTAAATATTAAGAAATTGATAACTATGGAGGTGACTATCTGTTGACAATATAAATTATTAAATAACTACTATCCAGGGTAGAAAATATATGAACTATGAAGAAAGGCAGATGTCTCTTAGCTACTGAGTAAAAAAGGCAATAAATAACAAACAAAAATTTGCATAGGTATATAAAGCAATGTAATAAGGAAAAAAACCCCTTACTTAACATTTCAGTGTTGATCTGGATGAATCAACCACTATTACTCAGTAATGGGATCTTGGGATTTTAATAGATAGTTCTCCAGAAACATCAGCTCAGTGTGTTCAAAAAAGCAATCACAGTTTAAGAAACTATTAGGAAAGAAATAGAAGAAAACAAAACAAAACAAACCACAGAATTTCATTATGCTGCTCAATAGCCCTGTGGTACAATTGAATCTTAAATACCTTATATGCATTACTGGTCTTCCCTTCTCCACATCGAAAAGAAGGGTGCAACTGGGAAAAGTAGAGAGATTAAAGGTTACATTGAGAGAATTAAGGGAGAATTAAAGGTATATAACAACTCCTTTATTAGGAATAACTGAATGACCTATCACATACTTTAAGAAATGCTACCGTATAGACCATTTTCTTAATCTGCAATAATGATTTCCAAAATCTGACTTTTAACACAGCCAGATGGGCATTTTCCTTCTTTCTGGTTTACCCCCTTTGCATCACTTTGTCAGGAAACTGAGCTTTCTGTTGAAGAAAATAGACATCCTGCTCTGAATCATAGTATCAAAGGGCTAGAAAAGACCACAGGGGGTCATCCTATGCAGAGTTTCTAAGTAGTGGGAATTTAGCCTTATGCTTTGGAAAGAAAATTAGATTCCCGGCACATGATTTAGTCCTGACAAATCCACATCATCCTTTAACCCTTTGCTTATTATCAACTACGTACTCAGGGGTTTTAGCTTCATTCTGAAAAATTTCCTGGGAGTCACAGTTGAGCTGACTGATCTATAACTCCCCGGCTGCCTACCTTTTGCCATTGAAAAAGCCCAAACCAACCGAATTTGCCATTTTCTAGGTTTCTGAGAGTTCACACATCCTTCAAGATTTTCCACAGATAATTGGTAATTGTTCAGAGATCTCACTAATATATCTTTGCAACAATTTTTCCCCACAACTGTTATGAAAATTTCTAACATATCTAACTACTGTCTAAACTGTTCCTGTGCAGATTTGAGTTTGAGATACTACCGTTTTGTCATGGATATAGTGACAAATACCTTGTTAGAACTATACATTAGAGTAAGTCAGTAAAAACTCTGCAGAGTAAGCGGACCAATCCCTTTCTTTGTTGTCTTCTTAATACAAAGGCACTTATAGAAGGATTTCTTGATACTTTTAGTGTGCCTTGATAATAACATTGATCACCTCTTTTGATCTTTCCAAATTTGCCCCCAACATGCTTCTGCTACAATTTTGTACTCTTCCTTTGTAACTTCATCATTGAAGAACTTGTAATTGTTTTCAGGGGGTCGTGTTATGATTTCTCTGTCTCACTTGCAATGAGAGAAATTTATTGACCATCTGTGGCTCCACTCTTTTTTCTTTAGAGAACATCCAGCTCTCCTTAACACCTTTTTCTCAGACCAAGAGAAATGTAGTTTAGTAAAGTCCATTTTCCTGAAGGGCATGATATTTTTTAATTGTTTTTTATCTCACTTTAAAAATCACTAATATTTTGATTTCATTGCTACTCTGAGCTTCCTTCGAAGAATGGTATTCTCAGCAAGTTCTTTCTTCCAAGTTTGAGTAAAACATACAAAACTGTCATGGTTTAACCCCAATCGGCAACTAAGCAACATGTAGCTGCTTGATCACTCAACCTTCCTCCTTGCCAAGGGGATGGGGAGGAGAATGGGAAGAGAACTTGTGGGTTGAGATAAAGACAGTTCAATAGGATAACAAGGGAAGAGAAATAATAATGGTAATAACAAGAATAATAAAACAGGTAATGCACAAATGCATTTGCTCACCACATGCAGGAAAAAAAAGCAACCCAAACCAGATGCTCAGTCTGTTTCTGAGCAGCAATCCCACCTCCTGGCTAGCTTCTCCAGTTATACAGGGAGCATGATGTCATATGGCAGGGAATATCCCTTTGGCCAGCCTGGGCCAGCTCCCCTGGCTGTGCTCTCCCAGCTTCTGCTGCACCTAGCAGGCAGCGAGAAGCTGAAAAGTCCCTGACTTAGCGTAGGCACTACAATTACCCAGCAACAACTAAAAACATCAGTGTGTTATCAATGTTATTCTCATACTAAATCTGAAACACAGCATTCTACCAGCTGCTAGAAAGAAAATTAACTCTATCTCAGCCAAAATCAGGACAAAAACATTTTCTACTTCTAAATCAATTGCTGTAAATGAATTCTACGAGCTTGCTAGAGACGACTGAATTAATCTCTATTCCTGGAATTGTCTGCACAGCTAATACCCCTCATTTTCATGGGCTTTTGTTCTCTGGATGTATCTGCTAATTCCTTTATGCACATGATCTTGGCTTGCTGGTTATGTTAGACCTGTGCATAGATATGCACAGCTTTTTGTATTTTCCTTATGGCTCAGTTTTTCAGCAAGACATATCTTCATTTAACATGTTGACCTAGAGCAAATGTATGCACTAGTGATCATCGTCCTTTATTCCCCTGCCTCCATTTCTTGAACAAAGTTTTTCACTTTGTATTAATTTTCCAGTTATATGGATTATCCCATCAAGTCTCTGTTATACCAACCGGATCATAAACTTCCCATATATTGAGAATATTATCCCTATATGCTCATTTTCCACATTTTTTGGCTGAATATTCACACACGTTAGAGGTTTAGTATTCATTATCATCTTTCTTGTTCCTCTTCTGATGCCACTGTAAACACCACTTTCCTCTTTCTTTTTTTTTCCTGCCTCACAGATATTCTTTGGGATTGTCATGGATAAACTGCATATTCTTCTCCTGTTGATCTGATCATAGCAAATAAAGGCAAAAGAGCAAATGCAGTCTGGTAAGACTTCTGACAAACACTCAGGCTCGAGCTATTTAGATTATAGAGACATAGTGAAATATTCTGAAGCTGAGAAAGAAACTTGAAGAGATATAAAACTACTGAGTTATCTTGCAGAATGTCTGTAATAGGCAGCAAGGGTTGTATAAATAACTAATTACATAGAATCTATTTCCTCCTATTTCCAAGATTTGATATTAGAGATGATTAATCTCCCTCCCTCTCTGAATCAGGTTAAGCAAAACCAACAGCAACAAAAATCTTGTAATACTATAGAAAAACCTTTTATTTTTTTTGCAGATTTTCTGTGACATTTTCTACCAATAGAACAATAAAATGGGGTAGGATAGAATCATAGAATGGCCTGGATTGGAAGGGATCTTAAAGACCACCTAGTTCCAACCCCCCTGCCGTGGACAGGGACACTTTCCACTACACTAAAGTCCCATCCAACCTGGCCTTGAACTCTTCTGGGAACACGACATCCACAACTTCTCTGGGCAACCTGTTCCAGTGCCTCACCACCCTCACAGCAAAGAATATCTTCCTAATATCTAATCTAAATCTACCCTTCTTCAGTTTAAAGCCATTACCCCTTGTCCTATCACTCCACGCCCTTGTAATCAGTCCCTCTCCAGCTTTCCTGTAGGCCCCCTTTAGGTACTGGAAATGCACTAAAAGGTTTTCCCTGAGCCTTTTCTTCTTCAGACTGAATAGCCCCACCTCTCTTGGTTTGTCTTCATAGGAGAGGTGCTCCAGCCCTCTAATCATCATAGTAACACATGACTAATTTTCTTCTCGCTTCTAATTTATCCTTTATACATTATATTGTATGGAGATTGGGTAACAGAGGATAGTGTAGTGGAGGGACATGTATTTCTGAGACAGGGGCCTCCATGCAAGTTGCTAGCCTTGTGACCTTGCTTTTGATCCACCTAGCTGCCTCCCAGAGAGCCTACAGACTGTGTGAACTCTGTGCTGCCCTTCCAGACTCAAATGTGTTTGAGGTTACGGGCCCAGGGGGAGAATCAAATGAGGGAGGTCTCCCAGTAGCTGTAGCACCCACTTCTCTTTGACACATAAGCCATAAGTAAGCTGGACAAGAAGGGGTGGTGCTATGTAATAACCCACACCATCGTGATTGTTGGACTTCAGTGAGAGAATGGTAAGTGCCCTTTCTTCCAGACTACATGAACAAAATACGTTATGCAGGTTTCGCTTTCCACAAAGCCGAACATGTTTTAACAGACAGCCTGAGAACTGAAAGCAAATGATTTCGGTAAATGAATCCATCTGCTAGTGTTGCAGAAGGCAGATGCTGAAGTACAAAGCTGTAAGTGACTGCATGGATTTCAGACTGTGAGTTTCTGCTTCATTCATTTGAATATTGATGCATTATGAGAAAGATGAATGGAAAGAGTGAGGAGGAAAAGGTTAAACATTACAGTCACATGGGTCATACCTTGACACATTTATGTTGCACAACAAAGTTATAGAGGAAGTGAAGAACATAATATCAAACTCATGTCAAGAGTAACCAAGAATGGCAGAAAAAATGACCAGTTAACATTTTCCCTTCTGTGGGAATCTGTTCTTAAAAATGTGCCTGCTTTTCCTAATGGAAATGGGAACTTCTGATTTCATATATTTCTAAGGTGAATGCTCTTCACCTGCAAACAAGTTAGAAAATGAATAGTAACATTGCATCACTATCTACAATATCTAGGTATTTTAAAATTGAAAACCTTTTTAAATATAATTGGAAATATTTATTACTGTTTTGTAATGAAATTATCCTTTGAGATGGTATTGCAGTGAGAAATCTGGTAGTTGGTAGTAATATACAAATTTTTCCTTATTGCCCATCAGAAAGGAAGGTGCCATTAGGTTG
Organism: Psophia crepitans; assembly: GCA_013399095.1. Lineage (NCBI taxonomy): Eukaryota > Metazoa > Chordata > Aves > Gruiformes > Psophiidae > Psophia > Psophia crepitans. The sequence continues at coordinate 25,850 of VWZZ01004729.1, forward strand.
GTCTCTCGATTCTGAAAGATAATGTACCTGCCCATGGTTTCCTGCACTGGCTGAGATGACTTCTCTCAGTAGAGTTTTGGTGTGGCCATTTCAGAACTCTCTTGTTCATTTAAAAGCAAGGGACCTAGCTTCTGCAAACTCTACTTTTTCCACTTCATCTGCCAAGTACAATTCTCTAAGAATGTAATTGAGATAATGTGTTTGAACAGATATATTTTATTTTACCTCACCTCAGAAAAATAATTGCGTGACTAATGAGTCTTATAATAAATAATTTGCTGGCAAGTGAACCTAGGACCTTAAACAACAGAGCAGAGACTTTTATGCCACTTGGTTTAAAAGAGCAGTAGCCTGCATTAGGTGGATACAGCGGAAGGTTGTTTTTCTCTATTATTGACTTGCCAATTAGAGGAATGCAAAACACACTGAACTGGTGGGTGGATATTTCCAAAAGCATTCATCGTTTACTTTAATGGGAGAGGAGACAAAGGTTAACCCATTCTAAGCGTGCAATCTACAGGTCGTTCCAGGCCTACTCATGCATATGCACGACTGTTTGTGTGTGCAGAAGGATCTGCCATGATAGGCACCAACTAAATGAAAAGAAGAAACATTAAGTCAGCAGTACCTTAAATGAACCTGAATAAATAGCAGATATGCACTAAGTGTTTGGCTTTCACAGAATTTCTGCACTGTCTGGGCATACTGAAATCAGTGTGGCTGACACTACTCAAAATAAATGTGCCTCCAACTTCCTAAAATAAAAGAATCAGATTCTGGTGGCACAACATTTGCATAGGCAAATGAAGAATAATTTTCTGCCTTATAGCAGTTTTCAAACAACAGTGGACATATATATAAGTAAAAAAAGAGAGGAGAGTCACAGAAGCATCTAGCTGAGAATCTGAAATTATCTGACTTTGAATAATGCCCTAGAAATCCTTAGCTTCCACTTTAAGGTCTTAGTCAAAACCCTAAGGCAAGGGAAAACCATCAAAATCTGTCTATTAACATTTCATTTCAGGAAACAGCAAGGACAAAGCTTAGAAAGCAAACTCTTTCAGGAATGGTGAACATAACTGAGAAAAAATTTCTCAACTAATACAGCAATGTCACCATTGACTGTGTTGATTAAGAGAGAAAACCATATTTTGGGGTATATAGATTTATACAGCGAATCCATGCAACTATTAGGTCCATTAGGTCCTTTGTATTGCAAAAAACTAAGTAGCTGTGTTTTGTTAGAGTTACAGCTCCCATGACTGCTGTCATGAAATTTAATGCATATTCTCACCTACCCACAACCTATTTCTTGAGATGTTAAATGGAATCACCTGAATTATTTGCTTGGAATACAGAGTATGATACACTTAGTCTTTTCTTTTTCTTGTAGAATCATTTGCAAAGTGAGCTGAGTTGCTAACTAATACTTTGCAAATGTTTATCCTATTTTTTAAGGCATGGAAAGTATCAGTTGATAGGGTTATAGGGCAATTTAACTTCTTATCTAGTCATAAACATGTGATCATTCACTTTTGGCAAATGCTGTAATGTATGTTTCCTCATTGCCAGGATGGAAAGTTTTAAAAGAGAAATGAATGATGAAGAATGAATAAAGAACAACCATGCTTTCTGGTAGGAATTTTTGGACAAATTATATGTGTTAAAATTTATGAAACTTTCAAGTTTTGTGAACATTTTTCATAAATAAGCCATCATAGCACACATTAACCTTGAGTGTTATGACCCTATGAATAATAGTAAAGTGAAATTGTCATTTATTTCTGCAATACATAGCCAGTAGCAGAAAGTCTCCACATTATGGAAGAAGGGCAAACAGCTTATTTGAACCATGCCAATAAGCTTTAAATTCTATTACAATCCTTGAAAGACCAGTAAATTGCAATAAATACTGAAGAACCACTTGAGAACACTAAAAGAAATGACATAGAAGTATTTTATTTCCCACTCATATAAAACTAATATAATATTGTTCCAAAATACTTAAAAACAATAGTTACAGATAAGTTATTAATTTATTTTTTTAATGAAATAGTAATGTTTTCTGCAAATTTTTAACAAATTCCTTTTAATTTTGATCCCTTTCCGGTCACAATCATTCCAGGAAGTAAAAAAAAAAGTAAAAAAACCCCGTACTTACCTAATTTTTTTACTAAGTGGCAATTTTGGTGGAAAAATTGTGGAATTAAATAATTTTAAGGGCCATAGGAAATGTGGACAGACCACTGAAGTGTTTAAATAGCTGCTTGGCCTTTAGCAAAATTTCAGTTATGCATAATTCCCTCTTCTATAACAATATTTTATTCAAGGAAGGCAAACTAAAATTGAAGTGGCAGGTATTTGTATAGCAAATTTAATTTTAAGAACCACTATCATTCAGCAGCAGTAACAAGACCAGGTAGAAAGAGTAATTAGGCAACTGAATAAAACAATGATATGGTATAAACAGAAATGAAACAGATTGCTTTAAATAATATTACAGTTCTCATATATTTTAGGACCTGCTTTGCAAAAATAGGCAGATTATGTGAATTCATTCATCTCAGAGTAGAAGTAGCTAATTTAGATCTCTGTTTCAAAATTGAACATATAAAGAATAAATACTACAGCTGATTTCCTAACACCTTTAAGGTATGTTCTGTTGATTTATATAGACTTCAGATTTCCTGTGGCCCATTCTATCAGCGTCCAGTATACTGTATGATACAAATTGCTTCTCATTATTTCTTCCTTTGCCTATCGTTTTGTCACTTGAAATTTTATTTATCAAGAGCTTCATATTTCTTCTAGACAATCAATAAAAAGTTGCATAACATCTGGCTTGGTAACATCTTCTACAGAAGCCCACTGGGGACACTTATACTGCATTTGACGAGAATTCTCTATTAACTAGTCATGTTTAGAGATGTCACTAAGCTAATTATTGATCCTCTGACTGTGTTCTCTGCTGATATTTGATATCATGAGACTTTAAATCAGAATTCTAGACTGTACTAAGTCAAACCCCTTAGAGAATTATATAACATACATATTCTCTGCATTTACATTTATTAGACAAAGAAGCGTCCCCTTACCCCAACCCATTTATTTTTCCACCAGTTTTCAGTAAAACTTGATGACAAACACTAAATATTCTACCACTCTTTAATTCTAAGCTGGTTAAGGTCTGTCTCATTTTCTGCATACTTTTGCTGGAAAACAACACTAGAATAGCTAAAATGAAGTGATCCAGATTATGCACCCCTTCAGTGACACTGGCACAGCATTAACACTTTCCCTTTTCAAAGATTCCACACTTGCACCAGTTTCTCCATTAAATGATTGCCAGATTTATTTTCCAAAGACACTTGAATGCTAAGTTACTCACAGTTGGTTCAGAAATAGAAGAGGAGGTGAAGTACTTTGAATAAATTATTGCTCAGCTCTGCATACAAAATATACAGATGTTTTATACTGCTGAAGAGTGAATGTATAAAAAGAAAGCCACAGGACAGGATTTAGCTTGTGTCTTTCATCAGCACTGCAGAATCTTGGGCTATGAGAAAAATTTAACACTAATAATTAAAATAAAAATCACTCATTGTTACAATTAACTCTAGACTTTCCTCAAGAAATGGAGAAAATACTGGTATCTTTTGGAACTGTGTTTTCTTGCCCTCTGAGGGGCATGAATGTGGATAAGAGGCATGGAAAATAACAGCTAAGGCATCTTCCACCCTCCCTGCCCCAGTTTATCCCAGGGGATAAACTTGGATGTGGGCCTAAATCCCAAGTCTTTTCAGGACCCTTCTCTGATAGGTGGTGAGAGAGATAGAGAAAAGCTTGAGTGGAGAGTGAATCAGAACAGAAGCCAAGCTGGTGGGAAGCAGGGGTTACCACTTTTCACGGGCAGCAGAAACAGATGAGTCTCTCAGAATAAACTTACGGCTAAGTTTGAAGTTTCCAAATGTGTGCGAGTATAATACTATGGGAACACTTCAGTACAGAAAAGTGATTGTATACAAGAGTGAACTGGCAAGAGTTACCTGTAAGGAAGCACATAATTCTTCACCTTTGGGGTGAAAAGAAATTAGAAAGAATTTTTTTAATTCTCTTTTTTTTTTTTTAGCTGGATAGAAGGCTTGCATATTCTTTACTGTCCTATTACAAAAGTAGTTGCTAATGCGATCTGAGAGTCATCCCTTTCTGTCTTGTTTTTCTACATGCAAAATGAAAATTATAACTACAATATCCAGTTCCTGAACCTGGTGAGAGAGCTGTTTTCTCAGTGCAGTATGTTGTATAGAATATACAGATCATTCAGAGCAGCAAATTTCTGTTTTGATTTGATTTAAATTTTAAGCCATGTAAGGTGATTTGATTTATGCGTTCATTTATTGACACCCTTTAATACATAATACAAGAATAAATCCTCTGGGGAAAGGGAAAATATTAGTTTGTTCATTGAAGTGTGTAGGCTCACAGTGATAGTCTGCATCATAATCTACATAGAATATTGCTATACATAAATGAAGGTTTTTGCATTATCTGCAAGGACCACCACCAAATTTAGCTGTCCAGCAATGTGACATATACAAGCTAGAAAAAGCCACGGTCTCAGAGCTCTCTTTTGGTGCTCCTGATAATATGCTAATTGATGCCCAACAAAGAAGAACGCAGATGCGCATAAAAGGTAGATTCATAATGCTTACAGGCAGGGCTGTATTAATGCTGAACATCTCCAGTTCTTAATAAGTGTCCTAACTGGTTGCAAACTTTTTCTCAACAGCACTAAGGAGGGTGTGTAGAAGCTGGTGGAATTATCACTGCTAGTGTAATTCTAAGCAGACAAAACTGAACAGGTCTCTGGGAAATATCTGTATGCTGGTTTCTCCCTGTTTTAGCTCCCTTTTTTCCCTAGAAAAAAATACCTCAATAAACTTCAGTTTCTTCTGTGAGCATCTTTGGGTACATTTTTCCTGACATATCCATTCTTAAACTGTGTTATAATTCAGTATGGTTTGTGTTTAGATCTCAGAAAATTTCACTCTTTTTCTATTTTGGTATTGTTTGTGAGAAGTTTATAATTATCTCACATTCAGATGGCTACAGCAAATAATCCTTGGTCTGTAGTTTATGCTAAAATTCCTTGACAAAAGAAATCTCCATTAAACTAAGCATGCAGGTTTCTTCCCCCCTCATTTTTCTCTTTCTAGCATTTTTCGCAAATATTTCTGCAAAATGAAGAAGCTATAAAAACTCTCTCATGTTACCTACAGATTGGGAATATGGCAAATTTGCAAATTAATTATTTGATTTCTGTAGCAACTTCTTTACGTACTACTAAAATGCATCATCCATAATGATATAAGGCACCTACTTACAAACAGCACGTAAAACTCTATGGCAATCATGGAGAAGAGGTGATAAGAATCAAGTCAAAAGTGCAGAATGCTCATGAGTTAATACAGCTTTCCTAAGACTTGGTCTTTTCTGTATTTTTTTACAGAATTTTTTTCTCTTTGCTACAATCTACCTTTTGCTGCAGCTGCTGTGTTCTGCTTCCAGATCAGAGCAATTCATGGATTCAAGAGATTAAGGCACAGAAGTACAGACACACATGGAGGCACACAAAATACTCTGTGAATTTTGGTGGAATAAACGGGCCTAGAAAGTGAAAAGCGTTATCATAACCCTTTATTGTACTATGTTGAAGCCTTGGATTTTAAGTTGAAACCTCAGTATGCTTAATCCTTTAACAAAAACAACACCCGTGCCAAGACTGAAAATGTGTTAAGTTGCAAAAGAGAAAAAGAATCAAAGCAAGGATGTAATTTAACTAGAAACAGAAATGCAGGGTTTTTTTTTTCAGAACAAATATATTGAATAATTTTGGAGACCTTTTTTGTTGGAGAAAACCTGTTAAAGCCTTTTATTTTGTATAAGCAATTCTAAACAGCAAAGAGTTGTTTTTGTTTTCAGTTTTGAATTGGGAATGTGATGATTTTTCCTATGTTTGAAAAGACTAAAAAGACAAAAGTAAGAAAGGAGAGATCAGCAGTGAAGGAACTGAAGCTTAGAGTAGGTGTTCTCAGAACCAAATTGGCTAAGCCAAAAATGTACGCTTCAACAGCTGCTACCCTACTTTTTCCTCCAGCCTGAAAGTGATGTGGCTGGGCTCATCAGGACCCTGCAATGCTACTGCTCTTTCTCTGCAATAACCCAGGTTGATGAACCGTCACATTTTATTGTGTTGGTGCCAGGTGATACATGAGGTCTCAGAATCATGCAAGAGAGGGGAAATTTCATACGAGAGGCATGTTACTATGCTTTAGTTTAGCATTTTTCATAATACCATAAATCCAGGAGCTAGAATTTTGAGAACATGAGACGCACATTAAAACCAAGAGATCTGGCAATTGCAGACACAACATACCCTGTGTCAAAGGGAAATATCTGATCCTTTTTAAAATCTAAAATAACTTCCACCCTGACGGAAATTCCATCTGTGCATGTGCAGGGATCAAAGGTATGAATGCAAACTGGAATTTTCCCTTACACTTGTAAAAAATGCTGGAATGAATTTAAGGGTAAGTTCGAAAGCCTACATAATGGGAAAAAAGTCCTCATACTTATACAGGGTCTTTGTGCATTCAAAAGGCAGTGTCTTAATTGACAGGCACATCACTTTTCTGCACATGTAAATGCATAAAAATCTTGCTCTTGGTGAGGAAAGTAGTCACCATGCCCTTCGTACTAGAGTGGAAAAGCTGAAGAAGGCAGATTCTGCAGACTTTGTTCTTACTTTTGTTAAATCACTGAATATTTTTTGCTCCCAGTTAATATTTCTGGAGACAAACGGTATAGAAAGTAGACATGCACACACACAATTCCACTTAAACTCCCGGTTTTATACTGAGCAGCAGATTGCAGTGATAATTTTCAACTGTCAGTGATGTTTATCTCATTAGAAGAATGTCACACAGGATGACATTGTCACCCTTGCACCATGGTAGCATATGGCTTTAGGAATGATTCAGGGCAAAGGGTGCCATCTGCCTAGTCAGTGCTATTACTCTCTGCAGTACCTCAAATTTTCCTTGGAGGCTGCTCTATCTGAGGCTGCCTCGCGCAGCTTACGTAGTCAGATGTTTCTGAAGACAGGACTGATATGACTACAGATGGCAAGAACTGCACCTCTAAGAGAAGAATTCCCATTGCTTGTTCAGACCTGTAGTTAAATGTGCTGTAGTACACAAGTTAGCTTGCTACTGTACAGATAAAAATACAGCAGACAGGAATAGAGAGACAACCATTTGGGGCAATACGTTTCCATAGTTTGGAAATGTAAAGCACACATCTGGTACAGATGAACAGCAATCAGGAAGTTATGACGGGGGAAAAAGAGAGAGAGAATGTTCCAATCAATTGTGTTAAATGAGTTTTTCAAACAACCAGAGTTATGGCCCTCTGAGCCTGGGGAAGTGGTTTGTTCAAAGCACAGGGGAGAGTGGAGTGAGCCCCAGCCAAAGAATCTGCTTGGATCAAGATTTTGCCTAGTGAACATAACGAAAAGGTCATTCACAAACCACTGCATTCCAAAGGCAGATGGATTTGTGGGCAACATTATCTGGAAACCTCCAAAACAACATGAATGAAATACAGCTCAGTTTTGGAGAAAGGAACTGGTGAAGGAGGTCAGTGTATATATGTATATATAGATATTTTGTGAGAATGCTATGCAAAGTCTTTCCCATCATCAGGGGACATATCTCTCTGTATTTTGATTCTTTTGTTTGAAATATTCTGGTTTATTGCTACTTGAAAAATCTGTTTGCTTCTCTTGGATGTGCATTTTATGGATTTTTTTCTTGGATATTTCATCCATTTACAGTATAAAAGGAAGGTGAATTTTCCTGACACTACTGGCAAAGGAAAGGGAAACCAATTTAAAAGTAAAACTATTTTGATATTGACTGCAACCACCACAGCAACAGCTCAACATAGAGGAGTGTCCCAAAGGTTTGCAGAACGACAGCAATGCACTGTTGTGGTCACTTTTTTTGCAGCCAAAATCAAGCCTCTTTTATTACAGTTACTTAATTCATATTCATAGAATCATTTAGGTTGGAAAAGGCCAACTGTTAACCTGGAGTTGCTGTGACTCAAAGGCAGGATCCTTGGGTGGATCTCATCCAGCCCCATCGACTTGTGGTGTAGCAGATCACTAACCATTTCCCCTTGGATTATGGGGATTTCATTCTGCTCCCCATCCCTATGTTCCAGCTCGGGGGGGGGGCTGATTACCTGGAGAACAAGTGGTCTTACTATTAAAGACTGAGGCAAAGAAGGCATTAAGTGCCTCAGCCTTTTCCTCATTCTTTGTCACTATGTTTTCCCCACATCCAACAAAGGATGGAGATTCTCCTTACCCCTTTTTTGTTGCTAATGTATTTATAGAAACATTTTTAATTGCCTTTTATGGCAGTAGCCAGATTAAGTTCTAGTTGGGATTAGGCCCTTCTAATTTTCTCCCTGCATAACCTCATGACATTTGTTAGCTTGTACCTGTAACTGCATGAGGTGAAAACATGAGCAGCTGAATTAGTGTCTGCAATTCCAGTAATCAGAGCTCAAGGGTAAATTTGATGACCATAGATTACAACCATATAAGGAAATGTTATTCTTTCCGAATACCTTTTGGTTTTAGAGTTCTGAAAAGGATACAAACAGTAAATAGGGAATAGTCATCTTTCAAAGGAAAGTCTACTTAAATAGGACCTTACGACATCAGTCCAGACAAAGTGTCAAAGCAAACATGTTAAACGATGGTGATAACACACAATAAGCAAAACATATTCACTCAGAAAATACCTCTTTATGTGGTATGAGGGTCTGGGGAAGAAGCTGGTGATCATACAAAGAACAACTGCATTGCAGTGTATAAGCAGAAGATGGCTGAGTTAAGGCTGAAAGGACATTCAAATTCTGGCATTTCATGTGTTATGGGCCTCTGGTTTTATGACCATAACATTTAATAGAGGGATTTTCCTGCTAAAAAAGCAAAAGAAGCCCTTGTATTTTATTCTCCCTTATTTCCCCTTGAAATGCTACTCATTGCATATAGAGTTGAAGCACAGCAATTTGAAAGAGCAAAGTCACAGCTGGAAGGAGGGGGAAACAGATGGTTTTTTTCCCACTTAGGAAAATTGCCCCAATTAAAAGAAAATATTCACCACAAATACGGCATGGAAGTTGAAATGTCACATTTTTCATAGGCTGAAAGTTAAATGCATGATTCTTATTCAATTGAACCAGGCTTGTATGTAATTTTGAAGTGTTTCATTTTATTTCTGATCATTTTAGTCTCTTAATCACAGTTAGCTTGCATTTTCAAATGAAAGCTTGTTACATGCCTTAAACCCAAGATTTTCAATTTTGAAAAGGTCAGTATGGGCATCTACCATTTTCAAGCTTTGTTCCTCAAACTTTTTGCTTTGTGAGAATTCTCTGAAAGCAAGTCCTGTTCCCATGAAATATATTCAATTCCACAAACTGGCCTTTGTCAGGAAAACAAAACAGCAATGTCCAACTAGATCCTTCACATTAATGGCATGGACCTCTTCTATATCTGCTGGTATCCACTATTGACTTCTTCGTGATTTTCTCATCTCCGAGATCCATTCTGAGTGTGAATTTCAAAGATATTGCTGACAACACAGCACTGCTGAGGGGTTGAATAGTTACAAAGGCTCAGATTTTTCCCTGTGCTAGCCTGAACTCTTCAGTCCCCAATTCCTCCAGCCACCTCCCTCTCTTTACCTTTTCTCCACCTTTCAGTCTGTGTAAGGTACCACAACTCTCACAGTCTAATTGCGTTACTTCTTTCTTCATGGGCTCCAGGAGTAGAAATATATGAATAAGGAGAAAAGGAGAAAAAGTGTTCTTGCTTTCAAATCCAACACCTTATATCATAACAGCTTCTAACAACATGGAAGTACAATTCCAGGCTCAGCTGTTCTCTGAAGGTGTGTGCTTCTCCCTGCTGTCCGCAGTGATGCGGGGGAGTTGTGAGCTGACAGTGCATGCTGGCTGCGCACGAAAACTTGAGATTTTGCCACCGAATTCTTAACAAACACATATCAAACTAGGGACATGACTGTTGTACTGTTAGGTAGGTTTCCTGGCAAAATCTGTACCGCGGTCCTGTCAGCGCCTCTGCCCACATACTCAATGCTGAGTATTTTCAAAAATGCAGAGTTCCTGTTGTAATTTTATGTCAGAGCCTAAGGAGCAATTATTTGTAGATAGACAATGTGTAAACCAAAGATCTAAACTGTTATGCAATCTATTTATGAACAACTACTGTATTAATTTGTAAATTTTTTACGAGTGAATGAAATTAAATCAATTCATATAACACATGAACGACACCTAATCTTTCGGTGTACTTAAGTTCAATATAGCACTGATGTTAACACCAATTCACTCACTGAGAAAGGAGAGATTTATCTTGCTATATATATCACCTATTTACCTTCCAACCGGGATTTTGAGACAACTTTTCATTCAAGATCCTCCTATAAACAGGAGGATTACATTACATTATCACTGTGCTAAAATTTTCTGTACACCACTTCCCACACAGCAGCTTTAACAACTGGAACTTTTTTCAAACACGTAACTGCGCTATTTTGTCATCTAGCAAATTGTTGAAGGGCATCTTCTCTGCTAAGAGGTGCAGGTGTGGGCTGGGGACAACTTCAGAGGCAGTACAGTGACCCAGGGTTTTGGACCTGTTTAATACCCTGTGGCACAGAGCTTGACTGTACTTACCACTATTCTTTCAGTCTCCATCACTCTGTACATCCACGTGGACAAGCCAGACCAGGAAGCAGCTGAGATTAGGTACATACCGTTATCTCTGCCTTCCCTGAATTCTCTTCTTTTGACTGTTTTGTTAACATTATTATAACTCGAGAATTTTTTTCTCTCCCTTTTCCCCCCCTTTTCATGAATATTTTATCACTCATTTCTATTTAGGCTGTGAGAGAAGGTGAAAGAGGTGATTTCTTCCTGTCAGTCCTCATAAAATACAGCTAGAAAGGGGAGGGGTAAACACCCTTAGCGGTTATTAAGGGGCCTGCTGTTGACAGAACATGCCATTCGGGGCTTCCTGCTGCTGTTATTAACAGCAGCCAAAAGCTCTACCGCATAAACCCGCACGTGCTCCGGAGCCAGCTTTTCACGGGCTGACAGAAGAGTGGCATGGGTTCACATTACTTTATCACTAAAGCACTGAGGCATTTGGATGCTGTGTGGAAAAGCAGGTCTTTTGTTTTGACAGGCAGGAGGAAGATATGAAGATAGTCTGTGAAGAATGACATAAAAATCATTACTCACCTTTATCATAACTGAAAGCTTGGTAACTATTCCATCAGTCACCAGCACCTTAAAAGCCTGCCTCCCTGAGATGGAGGTGTTGATTCAGATCTTGCTTTTATAAAATCTCCACTCACCCAGAGACTTACTCCTGCTTTACATCGGAGTGAGCTAACCCCAGCTCATGCTTCTTGCATGTACTTCTGTTTGCATACCCCTTGACGTGGCTGAACTCCTGCTCTGTGCACCTTCGCAAAATGTTCCCTTGACTGCAACTGATGCCACGTTTGTTGCTGAATTGGTTTGCTTAGCTGGCGGTAACTGAAGGTGAAACTGGTTGTCAGGCACTGAGTAAGCATTAGAGGCATTTACACAGAGACAAGAAGTGATGTAAGATGGCTGAAATTAGTGAGCTAAAGAAAGGAAAAATTATAAAATCACCTTTATCTTGTACTTTGCATGGACTTCATAGACTGCACTTTGTCAACACCATGAGTGTTCACACTGTGCAGTAAATGTGTAAAGTACTTCATAGAGACACCTTCCTTGAAAAGAGTCATGTTCCAAACACTTTGCTGTTCAGGGAGAAAATCTTTCCTGGAAAATGTACTGTAGAGATGGTGTGAATCTAAACAACTAAGGGATTGGTCCCAAGACTTTAGGACATTGTCCTAAACTTAGAGAGACTCCTCAAAAATCCAAAGGTAAGCTAGTAAGTTTGAGTTAATAGAATAAACTTTTGGCATATTATGAGGCATTCAAATTTTCTAGAATTTAGTGAAGTGATCACTTTCTGTAACCTACCTCCGTCCACTAAAATGTCTCAGTTGCTCATCTCTAGATCAAAGTATTAGTGACTTTTGAAACTCTCATCTGGGAGATTTTCTAAAGACAGATAAGAAAATGTGTCTGGGGAGATTTTTTTTGGAGTGGGAAATAAATTTAAAATGTTGTCCAGTTTGTAGGTCTGGTATTAAAATAAAATAAAATAAAATAAAATAAAATAAAATAAAATAAAATAAAATAAAATAAAATAAAATAAAATAAAATAAAATAAAATAAAATAATCAGAAAACCCCCATGTCAGATTTTTGTCTCTAAACTCTTGGTGACCCTTTCTGTTACTTCACTGTTTGTGCTGGTCCAATATGTCAGTAGTTACACTGTCACATTTTTGCTTTAATAATAACCCCTTATCTTTCTAATTCTTGTTTCATCTTTTCTTTAGAAATTGGTACTATTTTGTGCTTATCTCATTTTGCTTTTAGTTAATACCACATTCTTTTTTTCCATATCATGTATTTTAAGCCCAAAATTATGCTTTATAAAAATGTTGTCTGCATTTCCCAAATGTTTATCTTCACTATTTAATTTAATAATGGAATATTATTAAACAAACTTTTCTTCTACTTTACTGATTTCACTGACTTCTGTTAAACTATGGTTTTATCATGATGGCAAGTGGGAGGGATGAGAAATCAGTGCAAAGAAGGGTGACATGCTGGCCAGGAATAACTTGTATGAGAAGTAAAGGAAGGAGGGAGAAAAGATTTAGGTGGCAGCTGGAGATTTGGGAGGGAGGTGAAGAAGCAGCACATGGTGTGTAGTCAGATGTCTGTGGAGACGAGCAGTAGGAGATGGGCATGTGCAGAACAGCAGGGGAGTGGGCACTAAACCCAAGGCAGAAGTGCACTGGCAGATCAGTGTGTGGAGGTGTGTAGCTGCTTGCTTCATACACATGTGCTGGAATTTAACCCATAGCTTTCACATATTAATTTCTTCATTACATATTTAACTAAAAAGACAAAAAGAAGGAAAGAGGCATAAACCCACACAGGAGTCTAACATTCTTTATGACACCACTGCCTGCATCCAAGTAAACAAAGTACAGCCGCGTGTTAGTGCAATGCAGCAGGTGCCGTCTCTGCAGCTCACACTCAGCGTAAGTAAAGGTGTAAGGTCAGACCTGTTAGAAAAAACATTTGCTGCTTCTTCCATCATTATGCACCAATCCTTCCTTATAATACAAGGCTTGCTTTTGCAGAGGGATAAACAACCTGTATTTTAACAAGGGGGTCTCAGAATTTCTGTGTCTCAGGGTGTGATTTAGTCATACCCACGCTCTGGGTATTCCTACCTTGCCATACAAAGTAGCCATCATTTTGATGGTTTTGCCTTTGTCTCCATGAAATGTAGACACTTATTAAATGAACTCATCAGAATAAGCTTTAAACCCAACAGTACTTGTATTTTCTCCTAGCACCCCACCTTGAGTCTTTCCGCAGGTCCTTATTAAATCCCTACTATTTAGTAGCTATTTTTCATTGTAAAAACTTTTGTTTTCCTCAAGCAGAAGTATTATGACATATTCCCTGATGGATATAAGATTAGTGGAGCCTTGATTCCTGATCCCAAGCAAATTCCAGCTATTTCCATATATTTCCCAGCTCCTGGGTGACAGCTTTCCTGATTCACAAAGAGTGAATGGTTATCAGTCCTGGCTGGCCTTCTCCAATGGATTGAAGCCAGTATTTCCTTCTACTGATGAGACACACTAATCTTTTCCACCTCAACCTACTTCAGAACAGTGATAGTGACACTGTCTAAACGAGCCTAAATGTGACTCAAACCCCACTACTTTACCCTTGGTATACAAATAAATCACACTTCCTTTTTAATCAGTCAGCAATTCTGTATGGTTTATGCTCAATCTAAATGCAGAGGGGAAGATGAGAATGCACAGAAAGGGCTTCCACTAAAGCTAAAGCAGGATTCTGAATAAAATATATTTCCTTGTGCTATTTTAATCTCATCACTGAGGGATTTTTGCTTTCTTCCCTCCTCACAAGGGCTGCACAATCACCCTTGTTAAAATGTGGTGTCACAGAATTTCACTGTGAGAAGGAAGCTTTGATGGAAAGGAAGTGATGACCTTCCATTTACTCATTTTCAATTAAAAAAAAAAACCCAAAACTGTTAGAGATAAATGTTCCGATTAAAGCTGAGGAAAGGAGGAAAAAGGGAGTAAAAATCAGCAGAGAAAGAAAATCAAACTAGCATTTTGGGGAAGTAAGTTATAATGCTATATAAATCCACAGTGTAAACTCACCCGCACCACGACAATTTTCTAGGGATGTAGAGAAAACTTCCTATTATGTACCATCTCTTTTCTTGCCATCTGTTGCATGTAAACAAAAAAATGTTTCCTCTTAATACTTTGCACAGAACTGAGCTTTAAAAGCAGGCTGAATGAGACTGTTGCTTTCAGTATGTTGGTCTCAATAACTGATCTTTTATCTTCTGCAATCAGAGTGCTTTCTCTGATATGACAGGTCTGGACCTAGCCTTTCCGCTCCATCCCCGTAGGGGTATGTAAGTGATTCAGTCCCTGCAAAGGATCTCTTGAACTGCTCTGAAATCTGTGACTAAGGGCTTCTGTGATAACGTCCAGCCCATAAAACGCCAGTGTAGCTGTAGGCTTCAGAAGCACTTAATTTTTAAAGTGAGAGATTTAAGAGCATGCTATATTCTGGTGGATTCTATTTCATCTTCTCCACCCTCTTCTGCCTCCCCTGCCCCCAATAATCCAGAATAACATTGCAGTCAGAAAAGCAATCCATTGGCTGAAAAATCATTCCTGCACAGCCTTTAATCTGCAGTGCATAGCTAGACTAAAGGCACAGGCTTGGGAATAAGCTAAATTTTGCTGATACATGGCCACAGGTACATTATTTAGTCCAGCCTCATTTGTTTGATACTCTAATTTAGATCTGAATTGATTTTCAATCAATCGGTAAGACAGGAGAAGTATAAAGACTGCTGAGAAAAATTTGTGCCTCATTCTTTGGTTTTACTCTAAGCAACAGTCTTCTGGATTAGATTATTTGCCATGAGATTCCTCAGCTTTACACTGTGGTCCAGTAAATAGTTGCAGTGGTCACTGTTCATCCAGCTCTATCAGAATAAGCAGAGCTACATTAATTTATAACAGCCAAGGACTTAATTTTCTTAAAAATAAGAAACCTCCTGAATCAAGTAACTTGTTCAATCAATGAAGTTTTTCATAATTCTCAATTTAAAAATAACTTGCATTTGACTTCTACAAAAGTTACTTGAGAGAATATTTTTTCCTTCCAATTCAAAGTGCGGCCCCACCCATAAACAACCTCTTGGGACACCGGGCTTTCAAAAGCTGAACTTCAGCTGAGAAGCACATAATTATTTCCAGTCTTCTTTCAACATGGGAGAGTTCTTTGGGGGGAAAAAAAAGATAATATATGCATTCCTTTTTGAAGTTCTTTGGGGATTTTCTTTTTATTTTATATGATTTTATACCAGTAAGATAATTCAGCCTGACAAATGTAAGTCATCTTGGGATAGTCATTTGAGATGGAAATCCCACTGAGAAAATTAACCTAAATTATCCCATGGTAAAAATTTAACTTTATGATCCTTTGGATCTTCTCTAAACCTTCTCTGCTCACCCCAATTCTTATGTACAGAAGATAAATCACAGTGTTAAATAAGTATGTTAAAAAACCGCCAAAAAGCTGGGTAGCTTTTACGATAACCACTGGACTCTACAGAAAAGACTGAGGACAGATCTTAAATCTGTAATAACTGATGGCTGCTCTCCTTTGGGTGAACATGTAACGGTTGCCTCTTTTGCTCAGTGTGTTTCCAATCCACCGCTACTGAAACAATGTCCTTTGTTTCTGATCACAGTGGGCTTCAAGTACTCCTTGGAAATAAAGGGACTGAAGAATGTAGTTCCTTTTTTTCCCCTGATGGTGGGCCATTTCCACCTGACATTATCATAGAATCATTAAGGTTGGAAGAGACCTCAAGGATCATCCAGTCCAACCGTCCCCCCACCACCTATTATCTACTAAACCATGTCCTTCAGTACCACGTCTAACCTTTCCTTAAACACCTGCAGGGATATATGATTCATTGCTTAATGATCATTGCAACTGAAAAAGCTCAGGTGAGAGCTCAGCCTTGGCTGTTCATTCACTTATGATGGGGTATTTGCCAGCACCTCTGGGTCACCTGCATCCACTTCCATACTGGTACTTTACATTTCTTGTTCTTCCTTGTTGTGGGCGATGAAGTTGCCCAGGGCCTCTGAATATCATATCAGAGGCAGTTATTCCTAAAATGTATAAATGAGAAAACAGAGAACAATGCCAGAAAATTTAGTAAAGTTTTGTGCTGGGTGTTCTATTGATTTGCCTAGTATGGACAAACATATAAGCAGACTGTCCTTGTTCTGAGAGTTTAACAGATAAAACAGAAGTCTGGGACTGACATTACTGACTGCTCTGCTGAACGCTCTCCTGAATTGATTTAGAGAAAACAGATGTTCCTTGGCCAGAAAGGCTTCAAACCAGAAAGGGCTAAACACTTCTGAGGACTCAGTATTATGAAGCTAAATAAAATAACTCTTCAGAAATCAATTGGCTTTGCAGTGCACAGATTCTATAGGATTAAGCAAGCACTGCAGCTGGAGTAAGGGAAAACTAAGGGGCAGTCTTCTACCAACGAACCCCTGTTGTCAAATACAGTTAGAATAAATTAGCAAAGGGAAAACCCTGAGAGGCCTCTAAAATTTACTCTGGAATTTGTTTTTTTTTTTTGCTTAGAGGAGAAAGATGTAGATTCTGGACTTTGAGCTCTGAAGTAAGGAGGATGAGGCAGCCACAGACAGTTGGAAAGGCTATAAAACATTTTTTTTCTTTAATCAAGAAATAAGAAAAAAATTATCAACATGATTTCATAAAAAAACTCCTGGCAGGAAAATTTTCACACTCCAGTAACCTCAACAAAGCGTACAAAATGCAACCTTTCTGCCTTCAGCAAACATGAGGGCTGGTGATATCTGAATATCTGATGGGATAGTTTGCAGAGGCATAATCTTGCCATGTGGTTATGGTTGCACACTACATTTGTTTTGCTTTCACTGAATGCTGAAGGCTGGATGGCTCCAGAGGTAAAGAATGTCTAGTCTTCCAAGAAACTGAAAGCTGAGTAGGCCATTGATGTTTCATTGACTATGTGTAATCAGCCCCAGCAGATTTCTGAAGCACATTAATAATCAGAAAACTGCTGAGCCTCTAGTTATGTTGACAGAGATGTAATTTTTTCCAACCAAATTCGTTTGCAAAAGCTTTCTGGTGTTCAGTGCTTGTCTCTAATCACAGATAAGTCATCTCTTTTTCAGCTCTTAAGTAACAGTGGTACTTATGTGTGGGATCTCCTGCTAAACCCTGTTTCACAAAGAAGCAAGATAGAAAGAAGATAAACCACATGTCTCTATCTTTGTATCTTTTGCCACACGCTACCTCAGGCACCCGGGAGGCTCAAGTATATAGCTAAGAATAGAACTGATCTTGACCTTCAACTCTAAACTGCAAGAGCCTGCTTGCTAAGCTGAAAGAGAAACACCTTTGAAGGAAAGCAAGGAACTGGGGAACACAGAAACATCTTTAAAAGTGAAGAATGTCTCCTATACCCAGTTCCTAAGGGATTTGCTCTAGGAATTCTGCATTTCTAAACTCCAGCAAGAATTAGTTCTATCTTTTCTGTAGAAAAAATTAATTTGACCTAATTGCCTTGCAATGAGTAAGGTACAACTGGAATTCAGCCAAGCAATGATGTGTAAATTAATGAGTGGCAGGATCAGATGTTGTAAGAACAGTAATTGGGATGAAAGGGTAAGGTCAGCATCTTTGCCAGGAAGCCATATGGGACTAGGAAATAAAAGAAAGAGGCAAACGTTATCTTAGATTAGAAAGACTGTGGTGTGGTAGTATAGCATTCAAAAAAAAATTAGAAAGATCGAGTGGTTGATAAAAGGCAGAATATACTAAGAGTTGTCTGGATTATATTCTAGCAAAAATAGAACACTCCTGTGATGTGGTTTGTTTTGGTTTTTTTTTTAATTGTATAATTGTGTATACAGTGCAAGTGTCTAGAGGAGAAGAGTTACAGTTACAAATTCTTTTGTGGTGGGTTGACCCTGGCTGGATACCAGGTGCCCACCAAAACTGCTCTGTCGCTCCCCTCCTCAGCTGGACAGGGGAGAGAAAATTTAATGAAAGGCTCGTGGGTTGAGATAAAGACAGGGAGAGATCACTCACCCATTACTGTCATGGATAAAACAGACTTCACTTGAGGAAATTAGTTTAATTTATTACCAATCAAATTAGAGTCAAGTAACGAGAAATAAAATCTTAAAAACACCTTCTCCCACCCCTTCCTCCTTCCTGAGCTCAACTTTTCTCCTGAATTCTCTCCTTCCTCCACTCCAGTAGCACAGGGGGATGGGAATGGGGGTTGTGGTCAGTTCATCACACGTTGACTCTATTGCTCCTTCCTCCAGTGGGAGGACTCTTCACACCCTTCCCCTCCTCCAGCGTGGGGTCCCTCTCACTGGAGACAGTCCTCCATGAACTTCTCCAAGGTGAGTCCTTCCCATGGCCTACAGTCCTGCATGAACTGGTCCCGTGGGTCTCTCCCATGGGGTGCAGATTTTCAGCAGCAACCTGCTCCAGCGTGGATCCCCCATGTGGTCACAGCCTTCTTCAGGTGTCTCCACCTGCTCTGGTGTGGGGTCCTCCATGGACTGCATGAGAATGTCTGCTTCACCATCATCCTCCATGAGCTGCAGGGGCACAGTCTGCCTCACCATGGCCTTTACCACGGACTGCAGGGAAATCTCTGCTCTGGGCCTGGACCACCTCCTCCCCTTCTATCTTCCCTGACCTTGGTGTCTGCAGAGTTGTTCCTCTCACATATTCTCACTCTCTCTGGCTGCAGCTTTCTGTTGCTCAGCAACTTTCCCCCCTTCTTTAATATGTTATCCCAGAGGTGCTACCACTATCATTGATGGACTTGGCCTTGGCCAGAAGTGGGTCTGTCTTGGAGCTGATTGGCATTGGCTTCGTCAGACATGGGGGAAGCTTCCATCAGCTTCTCACAGAAGCCACCCCTGTAGCCCCCCAGCTACCAAAACTTTGCCACGCAAACCTAATACATTCATTCACCTATAAAATACCATAATTAACTATTTTTTCTTATTATGTAAGCCTCAAACTTAGGGCTGGCCAACATTTTCTGTCTTTGACACCATTTATTTGGATGTTCCATGGCAAAGAACCTAACACAGATAATAGAGTTTCCTCTGTAGGTGACACTGATGCATGCTCTCTCTTTAGCAGCTGCAATGCAACTTACAGCTTCCAAGTATGCATCTTCCTTCTAGCTCTGTCCTCAAACCTGCATTTTCTCACAGAGACATGGGTCATTATTAGTCAGAGAAAAGTAATTAGCATGTCCTTGTTGGCTATTAGCTAAATTAATCATGCTTGTGCTGTGTCTGAGAAAATGGCTTAGTTATAGGCTGTTGCTCTCTGGGGAGAAGACATACTGTTTCTTAATGTTTTTAAAGACCTACATGAATTTATGGTGCAGTACTAATTATAGCCAATGAGTGCATCCTCTTAGTTTGGAGGCATTTGTTGAATGATGCTACAGACTTGTGATGATAACATAATGATAAGCTCCATGACAATGAATCATAACTTTATTTGGCTAGCCGGGCCATCTTTGAAATCCATGGATGTTTAAAAATCCTTCAAAAGTGACAGCAAAACAAATGCTAGGAGACTCTAAACCTCCCCTAATCAAGCCCGCCTTGATTCAGTAATCTATTTACGTTAAATTCCTAGTCATGTCTATCATTTCCTTGTGGTTGCCATGGCAAGGTCCTAGCTTGGCTCCTATTTATGCTCTCAGGAAAGCTGATAACTGCAAGTCCATTTGAAGATGGCAGAGCTTGAGGCCAGCCCTTTCAGCAATGCTCCTCTCACCTCTTTCAAATGTTTTTAACAGCTGAGAGCATCCCAGGGTGTTCTGGGTCTGCTGCTTGCCCTTCTCCCATGTCATCTGATGCTTCTTAGGGAAACAGCCTTCTTTTCTGCACTGGGTTAGGGTTCAAAGTCTTTGCAGCTTGGCTAGGAAAGAGGAAGACATTTACAGCAGGGATAACTTTCCTTGGACAGCTAGGTGAGCCATTTGATCTCTTGTGTCAGCTTCATACTCCTGAAGTATACAGGTGGTGAGGAGAGAAGGTGAGATGGTAGTCTAGGAGCCTTGGGACTGAGCATTCCAGGTCTTCAGCTAATTCCAGGTCATTCAGCTAATGCTTTCACAGGAAAAACTCTCATTTCAGTGAGAAAGGAGCCATAATGTGGGCTGAATAAAAGGTGATTAATCTCTTCAGAACTTCCACTTGGCCTTGGATCTTTATTTTTACAAGAGATCTAGATCCAGTTTCTTTATGTGCACAGGAAACTTGATTTGTTGGATTGTCTGGTTATGTCCTGAGTGCCAGCTATAAGGAATGGCCTGGTTGTGCCTTCTCAGGTGTTTTCACAGATTAGTCACACTGGATGACTGGAAGTGGGAGTTCTAGCAGAACAAAATGAGGAATGACCTGAGCACCAACTCGTTTGATGTGGTAGGTAACTAATCTGTGCTCAGCTAGCATCCTGAAAGCCAATGGAATTTCTGAGCAGCAAGCACAGAAAGTAGGAGGTTTTTTGGAACCCAGAGAAGAAAATGAAATCCAAAGTTATCATCACTGGGGCTGAGGTGGACCTTAGAGCTATCAAGAAATGACACAGCCAAAAAGTGTGGTGTTAATTGGTGATACAAACAGCCTGCTTTGCCATGCTTACTATCTCACTTTGCATTAAGCCAAGTGCAATTTTCAGAGACACCAAATAATATTTCACTGGAGAAACACAATGTAGAAGCAACCCTCATGTCTCAGTTCTGCATCTGTAGAACAGAAATATATATTTATTTTTTTTACGTGCTGGTTGCAATTATCTATTGAACCCTGAAATTTAGTAGGGAAGTGTAAACTTCCACTGATACTGTTTTTCAAAATCTGTGTATGAACCACTAGTGTGGAAACACTAATTTCGGAACTACTAATGTTGAAAGGAAATAAATCATTCCAAGGGCCAAGAGAAATATTAAAAAAAAAAAAAAATCAAGAAAAAGAACACATAACAAGCTGATTTCCACAGTTCATGGTAATGATCTTACTACCGTTTTTATACCCACTTACCTATGAACCTTTATGGACAGAGATTTAGTCCTTTCCTTGAGACCATCTGAAATAAAATTTTTCTGAGTTTTTTCTAGGTGCCAGCTGCTTTGGAGATCAGACTTGTTCTTTTCCTCCCCATAGTGTAATCCCAAACTAAAATAGCCTTTCACCTACAGTTGCAGCCACAAAGGATGGCAGTATTTGCTGACTTTAGAGAGGGATTTTTCAATTTTTCCAGTGCTACATTTCTCTTGACCTCACTGCTAGGCAATCACGGCACTTTAAAAGAAGGAGGTTTCTACTTTACCACAATACCAGGATTTACTTCTGTGCCTTCTTTGTTAAGGCTTTAGGTGTTTATTTCACAGCAGCTGATGAAGATCAAGCACAGAACCTGCCTCCTTGGTCTGTCCCTGGTGATGCTCATCTGTTCATATTTTCTGGATCTGACCTTATTTTGCTTCTCTGAAATGTAACGGAAAACCTTGTAGGCCATTCCTAAACTATCAAACATCTACAATAACTGTTTTTAGATATTATTTCCAGAGCATTCAAAAATGGGTGAGGCAGTCTAAAAATAAAATAAAAAAAAAGAAAAGATGGAAAGTTATAGAAAGACACATGGAGGTGGTGGTGGAGATTGCGAGCTGCAAAACTTGCCTTACATATTTCTGCACTTGAAAGGTGCTGTTAAACTATATGCTATTTTTGCCTATGCCACAGAGATCCTGTTGGTTTTATTCAAGTCCCTTAACCCAAATCTTCCACAGCCCATTCCTATTTTTTTCCTTTTTCTGAGTGTCCAGCTGGCATAAGGACACACTGCACAATCCCTCAAACTTGCAGTTTCTGATTTATATGGTGTTAATAACAGAAAAGTGTGCTTTTTCTTTTTTTTTTTCTTTTGATATAGAGACGCTTCCTGTGGTTATCATCTCAAAAACCCTGATGACTTTGCCAGGTACTTAAGTGAGGAGGGATATAGTCATAGTAGAATAGAATAGAATAGAATCATTAAGGTTGGAAGTGACCTCAAGGATCATCTAGTCCAACCATCCCCCCACCACCTATTACCCACTAAACCACGTCCCTAAGTACCATATCTAACCTTTCCTTAAACACCCTCAGGGATGGTGACTCCACCACCTTCCTGGGCAACCCGTTCCAATGCCCGACCACCCTTTCCGAGAAGAATTTTCTCCTCATCTCCAACCTGAACCTCCCCTGGCGCAACTTGCAGCCATTTCCCCTTGTCCTGTCACTAGTTATCTGCGAGAAGAGGCCAACCCCCAGCTCACCACAACTCCCTTTCAGGTAGTTGTAGAGGGCAATAAGGTCTGCCCTGAGCCTCCTCTTCTCCAGACTAAACAAGCCCAGTTCCTTCAGCCGCTCCTCATAAGACCTGTGCTCCAGCCCCTTCACCAGTTTCGTTGCCCTTCTCTGGACACGCTCCAGGGCTTCGATGTCTTTCTTGTGGTGAGGGGCCCAAAACTGGACACAGTACTCGAGGTGCGGCCTCACCAGGGCTGAGTACAGGGGGACAATCACCTCCCTATTCCTGCTGGCTACACTATTCCTGATACAGGCCAGGATGCCATTGGCCTTCTTGGCCACCTGGGCACACTGCCGGCTCATGTCCAGGCGAGCATCAATCAGCACTCCCAGGTCCTTTTCCTCTACACAGCTTTCCAGCCACCCCGCTCCCAGCCTGTAGCGCTGCCTGGGGTTGTTGTGGCCAAAGTGCAGGACCCGGCACTTTGCCACATTAAACCTCATCCCGTTGGCCTCAGCCCAGCGATCCAACCTGTCCAGGTCCCTCTGCAGAGCCATCCTACCCTCCGGCAGATCGACACTTCCCCCCAACTTGGTGTCGTCTGCAAACTTACTGAGGGTGCACTCAATTCCCTCATCCAAATCATCAACAACAAATTAGTAGTAATTAGTAGTAATTACAGTATTGCCCCTTCTTTTCATGTCACAGGAGACAGATGTGATGAAGTTATATCCAAAAGAGAACCACAATGGAGGGACAAATTGTTAAGTACAATTTCTGTTGGCAGCCCCTAGGGATGATTCCCTGTTATCCAGCAATCACATCAAGACTACTATTTTGAAATACCAGTTAGTTACCTAAACACATGCACAAGATTTGTGCCATGCAGACAAGCACATTTATGGCATTTTTGTGTGAAATACTGCTCAGTCACCAAGGCTAGCATCTCTGGTGCCAGCACGATGCACAGCAGAGTGCTCTCATGTGGTGCACAGGAGGGCTTCCCGAACTGGGGGAACCTCATGGTGAGCTGAGAGAGCCTCCAAGAACCTACAGCTCATGTGGCAGGAGCTGAGGAGACCTGGGTAAGGTCAGGAGTCAATGGCTGCCAAGCCCCCCATACATATAAAAAAATAGCCCTTAGGGAACATTAGTGACCAGGACATGGCGCATCATCAAAGGCATGGCACAGCAGTTTGCATTGCAGTGTGAAGCTCTGCTGGGTCAACCAGGGAGCAATGGTATCCACCCAGAAGAAAGCCATGGCCTCTCTGAGCTCTGCACCCACTATTACTGACGCTAATTCCCAGACAGAGCTCTGGCAGGAAGATGCTGTCACCCATGTGTCAAGCTGCAGGCTGTGCCATATGCTCACACCGGTACCAGATGGCCACAATGGGCACACCTCCCACAGGTGGAGGAACTCCTTTGCTTAGTGGCAGAGCTCCGGGAGAAGGTGAGTAGGTTGAGGAGTAGCAGGGAGTGCATGGGATAGACTACTGGAATTACACCCTACCTTCCCTGGTACAGGCTCCACGGTCAGGCAGGGCGCATAAATTCTGTATCCTCTCTCCACCTGGTTGAACATAGTGTTGTAAGGGATAGAGTACAATGGAAACAAGTTCCTGTCTGGTGCAGCAGGCACCTCTCCTGTGTGACTACCTCACCTTTACAGGCTCTCTTGCATAATATGTATGAGGCTCTGCAAGTAGAGCTGAACAATAAGGAGGACAATGGTTCATCCAACTTGGAGGTATCAGCGAGATTAAGTTGGCCTACACCCTGTGTCAAAACTGCTTCCATAAAGACAAAAAAGGTGGGTCATTGTCATAGGAGACTCCCATCTGAGGGGAACGGAAGGCCCAGTTTGGAGAACAGACACACATCTTAGGAAAGTCTGCTGCCTCCCTGGGGCTTGAGTTAAAGATGTGAGCAGAAAGCTTCCTACACTGGTACAGCCCTCAGATTATCATCCACAACTGATTTTTCAGGCAGGCAGTGAGAAAGCTGCAGCAAGAAGTCCGAAGTCAATCAGGAGATACTTCAGGGCCTTGGGGTGATTGGTTAAGGGATCAGGAGCACAAGTAGTGTTCTCTCCTACCTTTCCGGTTGCAGGGAATGACGAGGGGAGAAACAGGAAGAGTCAGCAGATCAATACCTGGCTCTAAGCCTGGTGTCACTGGCAGAATTTTGGATTTTCGAACATGGGTCGGTCTATACAACACCAGGCCTGTTGAAAACAGATGGGGTACACCTGTCTCAGAGAGGGAAAAGGAAAAGGATTTTTGCACAAGAATTAGCAGGGCTCATCGAAAAAGCTTTAAACTAGATTTGAACAGGGAAAGGGAGAAAAACAGGCTTGCTAGAGATAAGCCTGGGGACAGCACACCAATGTTTGGGGAATGGTTTTCTATCAAGGTCTTTCAGTTTGCCATCTCAGTGGAGGTAGGGGAGGGAGATCCATGCCACAGCAAAGATGCAAGGTTAGAAACCACAGAAGTGCCTGACAGTGGTCACCAAAAAAGGTGGTGGTAGTACTATCAAAAAAGTAGCCCAACTGAAGTGCATCTACACCAATGCAGGCAGCATAGGCACCAGACAGGTGGAGCTGGAAGCCATTGTGCAGCAGGAAAACTATGAAATAATTTCCATTGCAGAAACATGCTGGGATGACTCACACAACTGGAGTGCACAATGGATGCCTATAAACTCTTCAGAAGGGATATGTAAGGAAGGAGAGGCAATGGGGTAGCCCTGTATGTTAGGGAGTGTTTTGATTGTCTAGAGCTTGGTGATGGTGGTGACAGGATTAAGTGTTTATGGATAAGAATCAGGGGAAGGCCAACAGGGCAGATATTGTTGTGAGATGCTGTTAGGGACCACCCAACCAGGGTGAAGATGCAGATGAAATATTCTATATGTAGCTAGGAGAAGTCTCACAATTGTTAGCCCTTGTTCTCATGGGAGACTTCAAATTACCAAATGTCTGCTGGAAATACAACACAACACAGAAGAATCAGTCTAGGAGGTTCCTGGAGTGTGAGGGAGATAACTTCCTGACACAGCTGATGAGTGAGCCAACTAGGAAAGATGCCCCACTGGACATATTGTTTGCAAACAGAGAAGGATTTGTGGATGATGTCATGGTTGGAGCATGTCTTGGGCATAGCAATCATGAAATGATAGAGTTTTCAATTCTCAGAGAATTGAGGGGGGTCAGTAGAAATGCTGCCTTGGACTTCCAGAGGACAGGCTTTGGCCTGTTTAGGAGCCTGGTTGACAGAGTCCTCTGGGAGGCAGTCCCGAAGGGCAAAGGAATTCAGGAAGGCTGGATATTTTTCAAGAAGGAAATCTTAAAGGTGCAAGAGCAGGCAGTTCCCATGTGCCAAAAGACGAGCCGGCAGGGAAGAAGACCAATCTGGATAAACAGAGAACTTTGTCTGCAACTCAGGAAAAAAAGGAAAGTTTATGACCTTTGGAAGAAGGGGCAGGCAACTCAGGAGGACTACAAGCATGTCATGAGGTTATGCAGGAAGAAAATTAGAAGGGCCTAATCCCTACTAGAACTTAATCTGGCTACTGCCATAAAAGGCAATTAAAAATGTTTCTATAAATACATTAGCAACAAAAAAGGGATAAGGAGAATCTCCATCCTTTGTTGGATGTGGGGAAAACATAGTGACAAAGAATGAGGAAAAGGCTGAGGCACTTAATGCCTTCTTTGCCTCAGTCTTTAATAGTAAGACCACTTGTTCTCCAGGTAATCAGCCCCCCCCGAGCTGGAAGATAGGGATGGGGAGCAGAATGAAATCCCCATAATCCAAGGGGAAATGGTTAGTGATCTGCTACACCACAAGTCGATGGGGCTGGATGAGATCTACCCAAGGGTACTGAGGGAGCTGGCAGAAGTGCTCACCAAGCCACTTTCCACCATTTACCAGCAATCCTGGCTAACCAGGGAGGTCCCAGTTGACTGGAGGTTAGCAAATGTGATGCCCATCTACAAGAAGGGCCAGAAGGAGGATGCAGGGAACTACAGGCCTGTCAGTCTGACCTCTTGGTGCCAGGGAAGGTTGTGGGGTAGATCATCTTGAGTGCCATCACGTGGCAGGTACAGGACAACGAGGTGATCAAGCCCAAGGAACATGGGCTTATGAAAGGCAGATCCTGCCTGACTAAACTGATCTCCTTCTACAATGAGGTGACGCACTCAGTGACTGAGGGAAAGGCTGTGCATGTTGTCTACCTGGACTTCAGTAAAGCCTTCAACACCATTTCCCACACCGTTCTCCTGGAGAAACTGGTTGCTCATGTCTTGAATGAGTATACTCCAAACTCCACTGGGTTAAGTGCTGTTGCAGCAGTTAGAGATTTGTTAACTTATTTTTGAAAGAACATAGACATTGATAAAGATCCTCAAACTTTTAATGACTATTCAATATTGAAAATTCGCTTAAGACATCATAATAATGATTATTGTCGGTGGGTTTTTTACTTGCTGTTAATTTGGAACCGCTTGTTTGAACTTTAAAATATTTTAGATTCTTTGCCTTTGAATTATTCATTGTAACTAGTCTCAGTTCTCCTTAAGTAGGAGATAGTGTTATTTGGTTTTATGGTTAAAAGAGCAGAATAATGACAAATAATCATTATGAATAATATTGAGTTGATTAAAAATGCTGAATATTTGATTAAAATTTTAATATTTGCTTAAGAACAAATGCACTGAAATTCTTGTCACTACCACCACCAATTTCCATCCATGTTTAATGGTGCTTGATCTGTAGTGTATTGAATAACATAAAAAAGACCAGTGTGTCATGTACTTCTAATATGAGATTGTGGATTAACAAATACGGATGCTAGAATTCTTCCTGAATAAAGAACTTGGGAACATTTCCACCAATATACAGTATTTGGGGTTTTTTTTAATGTCTTCTGTGACTGCTGATATGACTCTGACTCACTGCAAACCAATCTTGTGTTTCACTGTTACTATCATCATGGTGGTAGCAGAGATCTGAATCTCCTGTGAAAATATTTACAAAGTTTTTCAGTTTTCCTTCATACTCTGCTGTGCCAACCTTATGTTCAATTTTGGAATTTTTTGGATGATAATTTATGATCTGATTTTGTTTTTCCCACTTACAGAAAAGTGTCTTTGTGCTTTCAGTGCTAAGGGCACTAGCTCTCATTAGAGCGAGGCTTCACATTACAGTTTAATCTGAGAACCTCACATTTGTGGTGATAAACATGCTTGTACATTTGCATGCTCATTCTCACCGCTGCACATACATGTGTCTTGAGGAACATTTCATGACTCTGGGATTTTTTTTTGCTTGTTATTTTTTGCAAGACTTATTTTCCTTCTGATATAAACATGGAAAATCAGCAGTGCACAGGACTTGAGCAGCTTTGCTTGCCATCTTACTACAAAATGGGTGTTACAAGCATGAGTTTGAACTCCAGATTAAAAAGTGTGTAGGATTAAAATTTGGTGGAGCAGGGTTAGAAAGTTTTTTTCTGAGGATGGTTCAGAACAACCCCCACTGATGTAGATATTTTTAGAGAAGAGTCAAAGAAGTGTAAATGAGAATCAGGTTTTAACTTTACCCATATCTGGAACTATCAATTACAATTTTCTCCTCAAATCTATTTAAACGAATAAAATGAATTTTCTGCAAAGACAAAGAGGAAAAACTCTCTTCACCAAACTATGCACATGAAAATACCTCAGCTCTGTTCCATCTGAGATTCCTTGCACCTCCCTTCCCTCACTTTGCAGACTTTATTCAGTTTAACAATGAGACAACCTAAGATGGAACAGGAAAGCAATGTTCAGAGCTATCTGGTTTCAGAGTTTTATTTCATGGGGACATGAAATGGGATCACAAGCAAATTCTGATGATGCAGAAAAGTTCAGATTTTAAGTCTGAGCTGAGAGGAGATTTGGGGCTTCCTTCCCCTTGCCACTGCAAAAGACCAGGCTGGCTTTAGTTTTAAGAGGATATTGAGTCTCAGCAGTAGAATGAACAGTGAGGAAGGGCCTTGCCAGCAGCCATTCATCCTCCTTTCACTTGTACACTGTGAGCAACAGCAGGACCCCAATTCAAAGCTGAAGGTCATTCCTTCCAAATGGACCTTTGGCAAGTGCATGGGCTGGACTTCTGTAGCTGCTGATCTTTCAAAGGAAAGGGGAAGATGAAGAGAGCAGGGTTGTATAGTTTCTTGCCAGATGAATTTGTTATCACTCTGGACTCAGCTAGAGCAGAAGTATCTATTATCTGCAGCTGAATTTGAATGGAGCTGGAGAAAGGAACTGAGTGGGGATGGGCCCGCAGGCTGCACAGGTTTCTTACCAGTTTTGATTCCATCACTTGCACATAGTATGCTCTTATTTCAATGTAACCTTGGAGCTACTAGGAATAGAGTTGATGTACGAACTGAACAAGGATCTAGGGAAATCTTGGACTCAGGACAGCAGATGAGATTTCAGGTGCTGTGTGTTTTGAAATACATGTCCTGCGTAAGATTTGGGAAAAGCAGAATTTCTTCCAATTAGAGTTCTCAGTCTTCAGTGTGGGGTGCTATTTCCTTTGTTTTATGCTTTCTTTTTCATCTATTTGTCAAAACCATAAGGAATTTCTAAACTGGGGTACAAACTTCACCAGAGATTTCCTATTTTTTTTCTCTGCCCTACTCATGGGATCAGGCTCCCGGAGACAGGGACTGTCTGCTATGTATTAGCAGGAATCATGGATTCTTGAGGCTTCTGTGCTTGTATAATGCAAATAATTATCTTTTCAGGGTGTCCACCAAGCCAGTTTTGACCTTAACCTGACCTGAATTTGAAGGCAGATTCTCAGACCAACTAAATTCTTGTCTACAGCTACTTTCACGTTAACAATGTATTGAAAATCCCTGAATCTGATACAAAGACTTTGTATTCCCCCTCTTTTCCTGTGCCCTTCCTCTCACGTCTCCTTAAACTCTATTTTGGGCAAGTAAATTCAGCTTTTCACTGAAAAGCAGCAAAATCCCACCCAGACAAAATTGATTTCAACTGAGTGACAGCAGCGTCACACCGCAGTGAGTCAGGAAGTGAATCAGAAGGCACAGATTTGATGGACAAAGAAAGGCACATCAAATGAATGATGTAAATTGGAT
The DNA here is from genome assembly GCA_013399095.1 of Psophia crepitans. Lineage (NCBI taxonomy): Eukaryota > Metazoa > Chordata > Aves > Gruiformes > Psophiidae > Psophia > Psophia crepitans. Next base: position 55,795 of record VWZZ01004729.1, read on the forward strand.
TAGAGTGATCGCTTTCTAAAGAAGTGGCTGTCAGAATTAAAGAAGAAGTACAAATAGAGCAAACACTGAAAATAATTCAGCAGAGCAAGGAGAAAAATATGCTATTCATCATCAGCGCTTTATTACTGAATTTGCTGAAATATTACTCAGAATTTGATTATGCTATATATATTTGCCTTTCTTTCGGCTTCTTAAAATGAACAAAATATAATAGTTAGGCAATGACACCACTAGCATGGTGGGCCTCTGGGTCCTATTCTGAGATGTGGGACTCAGTGTGTGACTGGGCAAACTCTATAATCGTTTTGTGCTTCAATTTGTCTACAGAGAAGAATAATAGAGCTTAATTGCCTCAAAAAGGGTGCATTAGGCATGTTCATTTTGTGTTTATTAAGTGCCTTGACATTCTGGTATGAAAGGTACAGTAAGTTCAAAATATTATTATCTCAATAAAGTGAATACATTTTTAAAAGTTGGTGAGAGCTGTAATGATGCTTATTTTGTAACAGGAAAAAGCAACCACCTTCCAAAGTGAAATAATTGTCTTTAGGGGATTTCCAGTTTAATATCTCCTCCTTTACCCCTTCTTCCACTGGAACGGTACTGTGTCTGTAATTTACATGCTCTGGTACCAAAATGTTTCTATTGCCCTGTGAAGTTAAGACACCACTCAGTAAGAAAAAGACGCTTGATACCATGGCAAAGTAGCTGGTGAAGTGAAGCAGAGGCTTTCTGTGCCTGCACATCTTTCCCACTTGTCCAGAAAGAAATGTATCTCAAAAGTAAAAAGATAAATAAAAATAACCACCCTAAAAAGTCTCCAATCCCTGAACCTAATATATTTCTCCTACAGTCTCTATCAACAGTGACAGAAGCTTTCTTTCACAAGAGTTTTTTATTAATCAGTGGCGATTCATGTCAAGGGAACATGATAAGTGAAACGTACTGGCTTGTGGTTGTTGAGGTGGGAGTTTGATTCAGCTAGTGTGGAAATTAAAAATAGAAATAGGGATGTGGAGGAGGGAATCTATTAACTTGGGATTTCACCAGACATCAGAGTAAATTGTCATGATTTCATTATTATCCTAACACTCACCTTCAAATATCTATGGGTGGTCACAGGGGGCTGCTTTTCTAACTGCACTACATGAAGTGGTGCTCCAAGTCAACCACCAGCACTGTAACTTATAAGAAATGTGTAAGAAAAACAAATGTAAATATTACACCTTGTGTTCTTAATAATCTTCTGTTAGTGTGGAGCTGGAGCCCGTTGTGTGGGAGCTGTTATTGGTGAGCTGGGAACAGCTGGCTGGCCTTGGTCTGCCCTGTGACTGCAGGCTGCGGGACCCAGATGTGGTGTGTAAACTAGTGTGAATTACACAATTGCGGGCAGAGTGCGTGTTAAAAGAGCCGCAGAAGTTGCTCTTTTGCAACACACAAGAGGATGTGAGAAACTGTGAAGGTGTAAATTAGTCTCCTATATTAACCTGCACCTTTGCCAAGTGAGAAAGGCCAACTTTAGACTCCTTCATACTCACTCAGTCACACTCGCTTACCACTATTCAACTCGCCCTTTCTTGACCAATGTAATAAATGTGTGATCACAGAATCACAGAATCACAAGGGTTGGAAGGGACCTCGAAAGATCATCTAGTCCAA
>VWZZ01004729.1:67630-84093 GCA_013399095.1 Psophia crepitans
AAAGAATTCCTATAGCAAAAAAAGTTCAATTTAATCGTTGATATGTAATAATAATAGTAATAAATAATGACAGCTACTAGGTGCAAGTTATTTTTATATAGTTTTTCATTTGGCAGCATTTTATAGTTTCTCCATCATTTTCAGCTTTTGTGATGTACTGTTCAGCCTTTGGTACCAAACAGTTTTTCTATGGATTAAAAATACAAAGTGTCAGAACAAAGCTGATGTTAAAGCCTTTACCCTCAGAACCAGCCTAACACGAACCTGGTTCTATTTATCAGCACAATCTCTTCTTGTTGACTGTTTCAAATGCCAGAGCTCTTTTAAATACCACTAACATTGGCAGAGCCTCATTTAAACATGTATTAGCAAGGTAATCCTTCAATCATAAGCTTGCCACTAAGACATAAAGGAGATGATTACTGACATTCTGTGCCCTTTTCAGAATTACCCAAGGGAAACAATATAATGAATATCTTGGGCTTGCAGTGACCCCAGGCTCTTCATAGGAAAGCAAAGGAAAATAAACCAAAATTATGTCAGCAACTGGTTTCTCTCCTCTTTACCCTTTTATTTTACTTTAGGACAACTGGTGTGAAAAAGCTGTATCCACAAAGTATCTTTGTTTAGGTGGCTGTAATTCTCAGTTGTTATATCTTCTCTGGCGGAAGCAGAGTATGACATCTAGTTTAAGTTTTGGTCAATTTGTACGATGCTGGGAGGAGATCGCTTCCATTAGTCTGAAAATGCTCGAACTTGTGACTCCCCCCTTCTGCGCTCTTGCACAACTAAACAAGGAGCACAACTAATTATCGGTTCGAAGCTTGATTTACTACAACAGCACTGTAGGCAGCAGCATGTCCTGCTGAGACGTTAAGATGTGATGACTGTTTCAGTGCCAAATTTAATATAATATAAAATAAAAATCAATAAATTGCATTCCATATCTCAAAGATGTAGCTGAATGCATTCTGCAAATCAGCTGAACTTGTATGTCAAGCAGATAAATCTATTTGCAGCATTCCTATAACTAATCATGAGTTCTCTCTCTTTGGGCTGCTTGCTTTCTGCTGCTTCTTTGAAATAATGCATCTTTTCATTAGGAAGATCAGTTTTAAAAACATGCTCAAGATGGCCACATGATATGAAATTGGAACAGTTCCAGTCATCACAAAAGCTTTGAAAATGTATATTAACAACCCTCACAACACCTGGGAAGCCAGGCAGTTATTCTTACTGACAAGTACCCTGGGCAAAAAAGAGAAGTGACCTACCAGACGCTCCCCAGGACCTGTTTGTACAGCACAAGACAAGCTGTGCCAGACATCACATGGAGCTCCACCAAACTCAACGGCTCTGGGAGGGGAGGACAGCTGACATCCTGAAACCACCATGTCATGGAGCAGCAGATGCTGTCCAGAGGCTTAAGTGGGAGAGGTGTAACACACTGCAGAGGTGACAGTGGTGCTTCCAGTGGTTGCATTTGAGGTCTTCTTGCTGCATGTCCCCAGCTGCACTGGGAACCCAGATGACCAAATGCAGAAGCAGGAACTGGCCCAAACTTACTCTGAGCCTGAGGGGCTCCTGGCATCACTGCCCGTTCAGGTATACTCGGTGTTACTGACTAGTGCCGAGGCAGCGTGGAGGGAGTTGAAATGTCATCATACAAGGGGCAAAGCTTCTGCATGAAAAACGATCCTCCTAGGTCCCACATGATGGTCATTTGGTAGCTGAAGGTTTATGTTTCTTTCCTACTCTGCTTTGCTGCTTGTCTCTCTGAGCAAGTTTCTATTTGTTTGGGGGCCTCTACAGTAAATTCCCTGGAACTGCTCAAGTAACCTCAAGGAAAGATTTGGCACCATGATCAGTGGCAAGCTGTGACTGTGTGTAAGTGCTCTAAAGCTTTCTGTAGCATGGAAAGCCCTCTAACTTTTCTGAAGGGATGGCTGCAGCAATATTCCAGGTGTTCAGCTCATCCAGACTTCTCACCTACTAGCAGCTCTGTGTGAAACTCTGTATTTTCTCCCTCCGTTTATTTCACCTACTTTGCTGCCTGTGAAAGTCCCCTGCACCTAGCTGACTATAAAAGAAGTATCTGTAGGAAATGTGCAGACTTTAAAATCACTTTCTGATCTTGGCAACCTTAATGTAAGTATGATATTGTGAATGGAGCCAAGCTGAACATTGTAACTGAATTTGCACCACTGAAAATTACATCTACAGTTAAACTTTTGAACAATTTTTCATGCTTAGTCTCTTCCTTTCAGGTTTTAAGCCAGTTATTACTTTCTGGAGTAGTGCAAGAACATGGGAGTCCACAGCTACAAGGAACCAGATGAATCAAAATGTCCAGTTATCTGTAGTTTGCAATTAATCTAGGCATGAGCCCAGAATGGTCCACAGAATATCTGCGATCTGCACAGCAAACCAGTTGCCACTAAAAGCAAAAGTCGTAGAAGTATATTTTATTGCAGGAAGAGGAAATCTGGCAGATAGAGAGTAGAAGCTACACTGTGTTTGGCATATAAAAGGAGTAAAAAGAGTTAAAAGGCTAAAACCATGACTGGGTGATAAGTTACAAATACTCGAAATATTATTAAATGTGCACAAGCTTGTACCTGCACACTGAGGAACTCGGTGATCTGTGATACGTTTGTGATCACCAATTTCTTCCACAGTGGAAGGTGGCAAATGGATAAGGGGAAGAGAAAGGGGAAGGCAAATATTTAATTACTTTGAAATAAAATCTACCACTTCCTTTTTGTCTGAATGACAACTGCAGCTGTCTTCACCCTGAATCTGAGACAAACTACTCAGGACATATTCAGCCATGGTGGGTGGCATCTTATGCTTTTAAGTATTTCCGCTAACTTCTGTTTGATAAAGCATGTACAAGTTGAAGCGGGTAAAGTTGATGGAATCTGACCATTCAATTTTATTGAGTAAATTTTACAAAAAATTCTATGATAAAATAATAGTAATAAATAGTAATAGTAATAATAAAAGATTTGTAGGTAGTTTAGATTTAGATCCAGATCTAGAGGTCTCAATATTGGTCAAGAATTCACCAACATCCTATGCTGGATACAGTCTACCTCTTACACCATTTTCATGTGCCTTTTCAGGACCATGCATGATGGTGCATGATATGCTCTTAAATATCAGGATACACTCTTAAATATAGTTCATTGTTGTTCGTCACACCTGATATGATGCACCAATACACACAGTCATTAACTAAATCACCCAGCCACCAATGATGCAACAGTTAATTACACTCAGCAGAATATCCCTGAACTTTGAGAAAATTTTAACTAAGGATTTTCATTCTGTAGCTTGGGAATCTGTCACTGAAATGTGTGCAGCTTACAGAATTACATCCCCTTTTTTGTTGAACCACTTCTTGGATTATTTCCTGTTTTCTCAATGCAGTAGCAGCTGGAGCCACTACTGGCGGCTGCACCCTGCACTTCACACAGCTGCCTCCATGGCTTTTAATAATGTTTTCCATTTCTCATCCTGTTTTCTCACTGATGACTCTGGCAAAAGACACACTATCTCTATTGGAGTAAAAAATAATGCAAATCCTAAACACCCATCCCAAAATAGCCAAGAGGGGCTTTATGGCTCAGATGCAGGAAAGCAAAATTAGTGCCTGCTGCAGCATGTTCACATGCCTCAGAACAGGCTGCAGGTTAGAAGGCACCAACAGAGCTTTGTTCCTACTGCTATTTTTCAAAAGTCCACCACGTTAATAAGGATTCCCTTGCTCAGTGGTATTTTGATAAAGAAAGCTAGTTGTAGGGCCACTGCCTCCCTCCAGGTGTCACTGCCCTCCTAAGTCCTGAGTCTCTGGACAGAAGGCAACCGATTGAGCCATCAATAAATCCATATCAGGGTGGAGCATACAGAATCTAATAGCTGATTTCATTACATTGAAGTGACAAGGCGTAAGCCGTCTGGTTTGAGGAATGGGATTGATTTCACCAAGGGAAGTAAAACCAAATGTAATATTAATCAATAATCCGAGACAAATAACTGTGAGCCTATTAACTCGATTTTTAATTCTGAAGAACATTTTGTCATTAGCTGGAACTCTGGACTGATTTTGTCCTTGTGAGTAATGCATTTCAGGAAGACCTACTTTGAGTTTGCAATCATTCTTTTAAAGGCAAAAGTCTGCAAATGAAGGGATTATAGGCACAACAAATCCATTCGTAATTAGTCTTCCTCTCTTTCAAGAGGGTAGTAATAATGAGTAATGGTAGCCATTTCTTAAGTCCCATTTAGTTAATGGAATCATACTCCTGGTTTATTTTTATAACATTTTTAAAATTTATTTCTGCCCCACCAGTCTATCAGGCAGCAGCTGCCATACTGCCAGTCTTTGAAGTGTTTTTATTTGAGATGAGATGGACTCATTTGAAAGGCAATTAGAAAGCCTCTGGACCCTTCAAGGCATACATTTTGTATTCAAATGCCCCTTCATTGGGCATTTGGGTAAGATGGTCATTTTGACTTCCATAAATCAACTCTAAAGCCGTAAGCAGCTGAGGTTGAAGAATCTATCATTCCTAGAAGAGTTCTTCTAAAACTGTTACTTATGATCTGCACATGCCCTTGGAAAGCCTGAAGTATATTAGGGGATCAGACCTGAGGTATGGTGGAATATGGACACAGGACTGAGTTTGGTCCTGGTTCAGCTGAGAGAGAGTTAATTTTCTTCACAGCAGCCAGTATGGGGCTGTGTTTGGGTTTGTGCTGGAAGCAGCGCTGATAGTGCAGAGATGTTTTTGCTGTTGCTGAGCGATGCTCACACAGAGCCAAGGCCTTTTCTGCTTCTCGCACCGCCCCGCCGGCGGGATGGCTGGGGGTGTGCGGGGAGTTGGGAGGGGACAGACAGGGCAGCTGACCCCAAATGACCAAAGGGGTATTCCATACCATGTGACGTCATGCTTGGGTTATAAGGGGCTTGGGGGAAGAGGAAGGGGGACAGTGGCGTTTGGAGTGATGGCGTTTGTCTTCCCAAGTCACCATTACGCGTGACAGAGCCCTGCTGTCCTGGGGATGGCTGAACCCCTGCCTGCCATGGGGAGTGGTGAACGAATTCCTTGTTTTGCTTTGCTTGTGCACACGGCTTTTGCTTCACTGATTAAACTGTCTGTATCTGAACCCATGAGTTTTCTCACTTTCACTTTCCTGATTCTCTCCTCCTTTCTGATGGGGGGGAGTGAGCGAGTGGCTGCATGGTGCCCAGCTGCTGACTGGGTAAAACCATGACAAGTTTGTATATCGATAATATCTTCAACAGGCTGGTTACAGAAAGCAAATTTTTTCACTGTCTTTGCTTGATATAATTTCCAAAGTTTATTTTTCTGTGTCATCTGGGAAATCCCAAAGATTAGGCAAAGTGCAATATCATCCTCTTCAATTATAGCAAACAGCCAGCACGCGCAGGCGCTAGCAGTGATGCAGGCAAAGAAAAATCCCGAAAGGAAATACTTATCTGAAATGAGTTATTGGGCATGAGTGGGAGATGGGCCTCCTCTATTGTTGCCTTATCTTGATGAAAAATGAAGAGAAAATGTGGCTTGCTCTTCATGCCATTGCAAGGAAATGACCTAAGTTGTATTCTTCTATAGCTGCTGCTGTTATAGCAGTTGTAAAAGCAGAGAGCATTTGCCGCTTACCCCAGCACTCCCAGTGCCCATCACAAAGGCATGTGTGTGTGTGTGAGAGAGGGAAAGAGAAAGTAGGGAGAGCATTGCAAACCCATTTTTGTGTATTTCAGAGTGGAGCGCATCTTGTGGGTCAAATATATTCTTGATAAAAGGGCTCCTGCAAAATAAGAGATAATTATAGGGCTCTACCATGTGTGTTTGTTTTCATGGCTCCCAGAGTCCAGTTCCTGTGGTCTTCATCATGCTGTGTAGAAGTTTCTTGTCTCATAGATGGTAAGGCTGTTCAGTGACAGCTGTGGCCCATTGCAAGATTCAGCTCAAATCTCTAGCAGCCAGGACCCTTGCTGCAAAGGGTGACTACCTGCATTTTTCTGAGGAGAGCTGACAGATGTCAGGACATTTTGCCACAAATCTCAAGAGTGTTCTCTGCAGGGAATATGGGACAGCACAGGAGATTTAAAGAAATGAAGTGTAAGTTGATATTTGAAAGCTTTATTTTTACAGTCTTATTACAAATAAAAAAATAAATAAATATAAATCATGAGATAAAGAATAAAAGTTAAAAAAGAGCATGAAGCCCAATGACCACCACTTTTCTCTATAAAAGCATATGTATTTAATTTACTATCCCCCCAAAGTCTACTCAGATGAAATATGTGCTTTGGTGGTTGGGGTTTTTTTTCTACACTAAAAAGGTCATGCCACTTTTCACTGCTTATAAGCATCATACAAGATCCAAATGCTCTGTGTTTTGGTTTTTCTTTTCTGTCTTTGTCTAGAACAGTAGAAGCTCCTGGGAGCTGGGAGCTGAGGCATGCTGCAGTTCTTGGAGATGAAATTATCATCAGTGCGATGCTCTTGGGTGGAAAGAAGAGCAGCATGGGAGACTGAGCAGCTCCTCTGAATTAGGTTTGAGAGATCAGGTATCTCTATAGATTTGCTTGTTTGCTTATTTGTTTGAAACTTCCATGACTCCAAAGCTGCATGTCCCATGTTGTTCTTCCCCATACTGATCTCCTTCACAGATGCTCAGTTCCCATTAGTTCTACTATCGCCTCAGGCAACTACTCTTTTTCGAAATTGCTGTATTCTTTGTCTCTCCATTCAAGGAAAATCTGAAACTTTTCTTGTTCTCCAGAGGAGTTTTAAGGGAAATCTTAAAGCTCCAGCACCTGTCTCTCTTGCCTATATAATGACATTCTAGGTTGCTTGCTTTATTAATCAAAGATTTAGATAGCTCAAGTCCAGTTTGTGGTTTGTACATAATTATTGGATTTTCTGTAAAGGCTTGAAGGATGTCTCAAACTTTCATGCTGAAAATGCAAAACCTGATTTGTGGGCATTAATTATTTTTTTTTTCTTACCAGTAATGAAGTCTGTTTGAAGACCGATCCAGTGATACAACAATGATCTGCGATGAACTTTTCTAGGGACAAGGAACTAAGATGAAGATGCCTAGTTAAGTGGGAGAACATAGATGGTAGGTTACCTGACTTACCTGGTCACCACCTGTCATGGTGGTTTAAAAAAGGGAGAAGCATTTGAACCTCAGAAGGTGAAAAACAACTGTCACTAATTCCATATGATATTTTGAGAGGTGTCCCAAAGCTAAAGGTGTCCATAGGTGTAAATTCAGTTTTCCTTCATCAAGGGAAGCTGCAAGCGCATATCTGGCTACATCCAGAGGCTTCTTTTGAAAATTTCAGTGTCCCATGGGACTCCCAATAGCAAAGTAAGATATTAGTTTAGTGGTAGCTGGCTTCATATAAGCGTGTTCGGTCTCTATGGCTGCAGGTTGTCTATGGACTTCTGCATGGGGAGACTGGCAGCTAGGCAGAGCACAAGCTCTATACAAAGCCTCTCCTTGCACGAAGCGCTAGCAGTGTCATATAATCCCTTATCGGAATTCGTCATTGTTTTCTTTATGCGGCTCTTAAGAACAGAGATTCTAAATTATTCCTAAACCAAACCAACAACCAAACAAAAAAACCCAGAATAAAAAATAACCCAAGAAAACTCCTGTCAGGAGCTTAACACGTTACACTCAGAAGGTAAAAAACAATGGTGTGGCACATCTCCTAAAGGATGATGTACCACTCTCCTACTGGGGTATGATGCATACAGTAAATGTTATCTTGCTTTCGGGAAAAAATAAAGTTGTGTGTTAATTATTTAACCAGCTAATTTAATGCCAGTCTCCAAAATTCAAACTCTAGGAACACACTTTATGTCATCCAACTTAAGTAATATGCAGCATAGACCTCCTTGTTGGAATTAGTCACTTTAGATTCCATTTACAGAGAAAAGAAATAGGCATTTTTTGCTTCCTATTTGTCCTGTTTCAGATATCTACACTGCATTACGTTGGATATTTACATGCAGGTGCATGAAGTTCATTGCAGGATCTACCACTTCTAATGAATACAGCAATAAAAAACCTTTAAGCCCAGGAACTATGTAAAGGATATCTATGTTGCCCATCTCAAAAATAAGCAGAAAACTCAATCACATTTGCCTTCCAGCTTGTATTTCTTCTCCGAGTGCAAAAAAGAATCCAAACCCTAGCACAGTTCCTCTCATGACTGAGTATCAAGGAAAATGATATTTCATCAAATCAATTTTAAATAATTCTTTTCAACAAAAGCAGGGAAAGCATTCTGCAGCCTCCCTGGAAGACTATTAAGTAACAAAGAAAATGCTAAAGCCAAATAATCAAAACATGGCTTTAAGTTTGTAAAATCACTATAATTAGGACAAATACACACCACTGCAGTGGGTGTCTCTTTTTTCCCCTCAATTATGCTTAATGAGATAAGATGGGCTTTTAGCTAATGATAACATGGGATTGTTCAAACATTCATCATTAATTAGCTGAGTATAATGGAATATACATATATACTTAGAAGTCAGAAGAATCTTGTTTTGAATACGATTATTAAATTTCAAAGTATTATGACAAGAAGAAACATGGCAGTAAGCAATTTGCTCCAGTGTGGTTAAATGTAAAACCAGCAAATTTTACATTCTGGAGAAGAGCAGAAATAAACATAGTAGTGATTTACCTTCCACAAATTTTATATTGTGAATATAAAGACACACTAAAGCAAATAACCTAAAATTTTGTAATAATCTGGAAGGTGTTTGTACATAAGAGAGGAAAGTTTTTATAGTATTTGCAAATATAGCAGGGCTAATTAGTCGAAGGAAACAGCTAAACATTAATATTAGAAAATATTTTTCTAGCATTGTGGTCATATGGGGTATAACACTGCATCTCTGAAAGAAAGAAAACAGCTGGACCTTTCAAACTGAGCCCAGTAAAATAGCAGAGAATATATAGTGGGAATCGAAGCCTCACTGCCTCAAAATCAGGAGATATGACCACCCAGGTACAGATGAGTGAGGCATGCAAGCATGCAGCACCTATCTTGCCTCTATTATGTTTTATTTTCCAGCTCTTCCATACTTAAAAAAAAAAATAATTAGGAGGAATCTTGGTATTATTGGTGCTTAATTCACTTAATGCAAAGTTTCACTTTTCCACTTTTTTAGCCTTGCTAAGCTTTGTTCAGTTCAACGCAGAATTTTGAACAGTGGGAGAACTGTCAAAAATGTTTTTATAACAACTTTGTGATGATCTAATCTCCAAGGCTATCTTAGTCCCAGAATATGTCAGATTATCTTTGTGGGTTGCTCTGATTCAAGTTAGCTTAGAAAGGCACCAGTATTCCAGCCTTGGCTGGCAGCAGCTCAGCCATATCACATCTCAACATGTCCTTTATTATCAGGAGATCAGGAGCTGGGAAGGAATAAGGATGTAGACGGCTCAGTGGCTGCCAGTCATATAACTAAACTAGGAAAAGGAGAAAAATAACAAAGAATAACCTTGGGTCCACAATTCAGGCACACTGTGCAAGTCCTGTTCCCCAGCATCTTGTAATCTGCTTTGTCTTTTACACCTGTGGAAAGAGATTGTGAAGCAGACAGAATGTCAGATTAGAAGCCTGTGTTCCTTTAATAACAAAAAGGACTGGCCCTCTACACTGCCTTGGAGAAGGGCTTTACCAGGTCAGATCAAAAATAGTCTAATCCTGGATTCATTCTATTACAGTGGGCAATAGTAGAAACATTAGAAAAGAAAATAGGAAAAGGAGATACAAATAGCAATAATTTGCCCAGGGGTTCAAAGCAACACACTGCCCAATAGAGAATCAAGCCCTGAATTCTCATACTGAGGTGAATCAAAAACCTTCATGCTGGGTGTTCAGAACGTACAGAGGAGTCAAATCTTTTTTAAAATTATAAGGCAGTGGGATTCAGACTTTGAAATGGACCCAGGAGCACTGTAAGGCATTTGACAACCAGGAACTATTATTGCAGTTTAGCCCATGTGCTTAAAAATAATGTTCACTGTTATTTACTGAATAGCTCATCAGTGTATGCAGATGTTTACAACAGCCAAGACATGCCAACAAATTAGGAGTCTCTTAGGGGTACGTTCTAGTAATTTCTGATTTTTCTGTTTTCTTCAGTCTTTGAAAAGTCTTCCATGCATATTCTTCCTTTTCCTTCCCTCTCTTTCATATCCCTTTTAGTCACTTTTGAATGTAATTTCCTGAAATACCACATTCATTATTACCTCTGGGTAATTCCTCCTGTGACAATCCATTGTGTTTATAACTTAGGACTTTACACTTTTCATATTTTTTGCAGTCCTCCTGCTGTTCACTTATCAGTGCTGGATGCACCAAGCCACTTGTTCACCATAGAACTGAATGACTACAAAACCCCAATTTTCTTTGGTGAGAGGAGGAATTGGGGTGGTGCTGTTCTAGCTACTGCACAGGGGAGGGCTTCCTTTGCCTCAAGAGAAATAAAGTAGACTGGAATGAGACATGCATTACAAATTCAGTCTGTGGGAGATGTACTGACTTTGCAAATAAAGACTTTCACCTCTAAGTTGCCAGTTCAAGGTCAGATTCTGGTGCATGTCAGTAGGGACTTAAAAGCTTTACCACCCTGTGTCTGCTCTGCACTTTCAAATTTAAAGAAATGACAGTCTCAGGCTAGTTTCTCATAAACACCACCACCGCTGTCATTGCTAATTGGGCACTTGCTGGAAGCATTGGCAGAGAGGCAAAAAGACTGAATGAGCCATTGACATTGAATTCACCTCTCATTGCTACATGTTCGGTAAGGCTCTGCTGCTGGCTTTGTGCTGGCTGTGTGTCTAGTAGAGGTAGACCTAGCAGAGTCTCCTTCTGCCGCCTTATCTTGCTCTGGAAACCCAGTTCTTTAAAAACTGTGTCTGCCTTTTATAGCTAATGTGTCATTGTCACTTAATGTAGTTTTTAGGGCGGTAATCATCAAAGAGTAATGGGCAGGAACTATGGGAAAACTTTGGCTTATTGTCAAGAAAAACTTTTTGAGAACAATATACTGTGTCTTTACCAACCTGTGTCTGACACAATCTGGCTGACTCAAACTCTAGACATATCCAAAAATAAAATAGTAACAGGCTTTTGAAGCAAGCCTTACTCCCATAAACTATATGAATAAAGATGAACTTCTGTACCATGTTCTGAACTGTAACTATCCCCCAGGAGGAGTCTTCTCTGTCTGCTGTTTTCCTCTGATTACAATCCAAACCTATCAGCTCTCTCATTATAAAAAAACCCAATGAACAAAACCCAACCCAATCGCCCCCAAAAAACCCGAATCTCCAGGCCCCTCTAAACTCAAAAGAACAGATCTACTTTTCATTTTATTATGAAAATCACTACATATTATCTTTTTCAGATTAAGAACAGAAGGAAATTTAGACTCTCTCAGAATTCATGATTGCTCAGAACTTCACTGAAGCTTTAAAATTCTATAAAATTTATTTGTGGAAGAACTTACTTTTACAAACACTTTTATTACCCAGTGAAATTAATTCCTCTGAACAGGCAAAATCCTAAATATCCAAGGCTCAAAGTCACAATATTTCAACTTTAAGGTTCCTGATTGTTCAGCACTAAATCAGTTTTCTTTATAACATACATGTAAAAATCGCTAACCAAACATCAAGACAGCTTTCTGAGTAAAAGGTGTCCTAGACCAGCCAACAGAAAATAGAAAGGATAGGAAAACATCGTGTCCTTAGGTCCCATTGTTTTGCATTTGAGAAAACATCTCACTCATCTGTAGTCTTCGTATCCCTAAATTTTTTTTCACGCAGAGACTCCTGTGTAGGAGAGTCTGCTCTGACAGCTGTTTTGTGGGAGGTGGGCTGGGAGAGACATCAATAAAAACAGATTTGAAAATTTTTGTTAAGAAGGAGAATCAGAGAAATGTTTACTTTGTGAGTTCCAAAGGTGAACATACATTCAGCACCAAGTTGTGCAAGACTGTATGAAGTAAGGAGTTGACTAAGGCTCAATCTGCTAAACTAGTACGAACAATTTGCTGCCTTCAAGTTTCAGTCTGTCCTGTCCAGAGACAAATGGGGCAGAAGAATAAATCTGTGTCAGCCTCATGTGTGCATCTGACAGTTTAGTTTATTAGTTTAGAGCAATGGAGGTGTCCTTGCAGTTATATATCACCATGTAAATGACAATGGCTGAGGAGTCGGGACATATCTTGTTCTGCCAGCCATGAGAAGCTGTGGACATTACCAACAGAGAGACAGGAAAGACCACTTACAAAAAGAGTTCTTGACTGATCCATAGCAGTCATTTATTCTGTCAGGCTGCAAGTGAACTGAGTTTTTGAGTTTAGGCATCTTTATGGTATTTACACTTGTCCAGAGTTAAATCCTTTTCCTTGTACTTTACCAGGTACTTACATGAGGTGTTATTTCAAACACAAACTAGCTTTTCTGTAGCCACTTCTGTCTAATAAGATAGTATATAGTGTACCAGGTGGATTTTTTTTATTTTTGATCTTGGGATAAACACAAATTTGCTGATAATTGCTCAAACTGACACTGCTTTTTCTGTGTCAGTTGGCATGTAGCAGGTTCATGGATCTGTTCCATTGTTGTAGCTATGTCTAGAATAAGCAGAAGCTAATGGACTCTGGATATATAGGTCACAGCTAAGTGAGAAAAACAAAAGGTTAATATATACTGAAGTTGAGGACTATGCCATGAGTATGAATTTGGCATCCTGCCTCACACAGCAGGAAAGAATAGTTTTTCTTCTGAGATTAATAGTCAAAATCCAAGGGGATAATTTGGAGAGGGACTGTTTACAAGGTCATGTAGTTATAGGACAATGGATAATGGGTTTAAACTAAAAGAGGGGAGATTTAGATTAGATGTTAGGAAGAAATTCTTTACTGTGAGGGTGGTGAGGCACTGGAACAGGTTGCCCAGAGAAGCTGTGGAGGCCACATCCCTGGCAGTGTTCAAGGCCAGGTTGGATGAGGCTTTGGGCAATCTGGTCTAGTGCAGGATGTCCCTGCCCATGGCAGGGGGGTGGGACTAGATGATCTTTGAGGTCCCTTCCAACCCAAACCACTCTATGATTCCCGTACAGAAGTCAAATGGATGCTACACAAGTTGTAGAACCTTTATCAAAATTATAAAACTTTTCCTTTTCAGTCATGGTAGAAAAATTTCTTAGAGCTTGACCTCTCTTCACATCATTTATTTCCTTGATTTGTGGTCAGCCTCTGGAATTCAGTGTCACAGCACTTCAGCAAATCTAATACAATGGGGGAGTTTTTAAATGCTGCATTATGTGGGCTGACAGAGGCAATCATCTTCCTCAGCAGCTTCATATACCAGTAACATACTCCACTGAGACAAGGAATATTATAGTCTCAATTGCTTATGTGTGTTAAAGCAGAAATAAGTCATCCTGGAAAGCTATTTTCAGAATGGAACATAGTTTTGGTAATTCTAAAAAAAAAATATTAACATAGGATCAATTTTGAGTTAGTGTAGGTTGACATTATTATTCACTGGATAGCAGGAATGAGCTGTTAATACAGCAGACACTTAAGTTGCTTGCATAAGGACTAGATTTTCACTATGTTTGAAACTATATTCCCAAAATTTTGGGAATACATTTTTTTCAGGTTGGCAGCACCCAGCAGATCTCTTTCCCTGATCTTGCCCAGCATTTCTGGAGAGCAGCCTTATGGAGAACTGTCTGTCCTATTGCTTAGTGTCTGCTCTCAGCTCTGTGGGCTATTCCCTTCTGTCAGGACAGGGTGGGCAGGGGCTCCAGCCTCCTCTGCTCCTCTTGGCTCTTATTCCAGGGTGCTGGTGTGCTATAGCCATCCAGACGAAATTTTTGGTTGATGTGATGTATCGTATAGTGAGGTTCTGTCCATGAGTAGGGATTCTAAGTGATGCATAAAAGTTAGTCGTGTTACTAATAAGTTCACAATTTCTAAAATTTTATGCAAGTATTTTATCACAAGACCTTGTAAAATGTATTTTTTCTCTGAAAGAGTCAGATATTGCTCTCCTTATTTAATAATGAAAAAGAGATTTTGACATACTAAATCAGTGTCAGAGAAGATGGAAGCCCTGACTACTGGAATATAATTTTCTGCTCAAAATCCTCTTTCAGACTGGTTTGTGTTAGAAGAGCTAAAGACTTTTCTCTGTTTTGACAGGGCACCTTCACTTAACCTGCAGTACGAGTGAAGTGGCAGTCAGATCACTCTTCAGTGTGAATATTAATGAGAACATTCATAACAATCCTTCCCTCTGACAGTGGAACAGGAGCTAAAGTCCAACAGCAGGATCAAAGAGGGTGGCATGGTACATGCATCAAACCATCTGGCTAACGCATAGCTCAAGGAAATGAGCCAAAACATTTCAGTCAAAACTCTTCACTGGAACAGTAATAACCCATGAGTCCCTTTTCCCTAAAAACCCTGGAGGCAGAACAAAATATCCTGTCAAAATGCATCAGTGCAGTGGAGCAAGAAAAGCAAAAACTTCAGACAGTGCATATGACCATGTGAACGTGTTTATATATTTCACAAAGATTTTTTCCTGCTCTTTGTTTCTCTCCCTCCCCTGCCCTCTGGGCCTTCCACCTTCACACACAGACTATGTCTGGCTCTAACAGCTCCTTAATTTATTCAATTCGATCTAGGTTTCATTTTAAGACAGTGTTTGTTCTGAAACTTTGTTTTGTTTTTACACTTTGCGTGTTTGTTCACTGCTGTGTGAGTAACTCAGTTGCTGAACTGATTCCTATCATTTGCCCCAATGCAAATGGGAAGGAAAAGACAGGTTTCTGAAGATTTATCCGCTCAGGACATCTTCCTGGATCTTGAGGTTTAAATATCAATCCAGCCACTTTTTGACAATGTTCTCTGATGATGATCAAAATGGTTCCTCTGCACTGATACTGGTCATGATATTGGTACATCTCTGGTAGCAGAAACATGATGTTTTTGGTGTTAATGATTGAGCTTCCTCTGACCACCTTAGTCAAATTGTCATGGTCTGAATAGTCAAGATAATGAGTGACCAGCGTGTTCTAAGATGCAGTACCACTGAACACATTGTCTGGGTGGCAGGAGGAGACAGACAGAGGCCAACAACCTCCAGAGGTTCCAGTGTGACATTAAAGATCTTAAAAATGCTAAATGTACAGTTTTGCATGCAGACCTCAGTGTTCATTAATGCACAGGAGTGTTTGCAGTTTGCAAATAGGACACATACAGTGGCTTTTTAACATGTTAGGTGACAGAGGGCAGATGAGGATATACTGGACTTTCACTGCTGAAAATCTAATCACAAAGGATGAACTTGCAAATTCCAGTCCTTCTCCATTAATCACTGCCATGTACAGAGTGACACATTGAAATGGAATAGCAGATTAAAACAGAAGTATTCTGAAGGAATTTCATTACGAGTGTTTAAGATTAGAAAAGCCAATGCAGGTCAAATTCAAGTTGGTGGTACATGGACAAAGCATGCTGAGAGGAAAATCTGAATATCCATCTGAAGTGGAAAAGGATGAAGACAAATTCATAAATTTCAAACCCAAAGTTCTGGTGCCAGTGGTAATTTTGCAGTATTGTTATCTCGGTTAAGTTTTAGGAGCAAAAGATGTAAACTGGAAAAGTTTCTGAGGCAGGAGTATTACTGCACAACTAATTTCCATATGCTGCTGTAAGATGTGAGAGAGATTTACCTGGGACCAGCAATGACCCATCAAACCATATTGCTGTATGATCTAAAGGGAGACTGAGTACTGGCCAGGGAGCCCTGGTGAATTTGCAGACAAGGACAGATGATTTAATATTTTGCTGGAATCTGTTCATGAGATTAACTTTCTCCCAAAAAGAGAAGTATCCATAACAGCTTCATATCACTAAAACAAAATTCTACTAGTGAAAAAATAGGAATGTATTGTGCACTCATTTTGAAGACAAGATTTAATTTTTAACATTAAAAAAACCCACCTAAATATGAGTGTTTTGTTTAAAAACAGAAGTGGTTTCAATGTTCTTTGAAATATTTTTATTGTTGAAATATCTCAAGAACCTTTGCAAAACAACTGAAAACCAGATATTTGTTTGGAGGAATTTTCTATCCACCCAACCTTCCTAAGCTGAAATATAGTGGTATTGAAAAGATCACTGATCTTTGTGCGCTGGATGAAATCTATTTAATATTGCATTTACAAAGGTAGGGCTTTTCTTCTTACACTTACTGAAATTTTTATGAGAACTATTGTGTTCCTAGGGCAGTTCATGTTGTTTGTAGCTAAAACCTGCAAGTTCAGGAAAAGGTGGGAGGTTTTTGGTTTGTCTTCTCCCCCCCCC
>VWZZ01004729.1:84101-130907 GCA_013399095.1 Psophia crepitans
ATTTGCTGCAGCTTTTTCAAGACTTCTTACCCTTGTTCATTGGTTGGTGGGGTTTTTTTGTTTTTGGTTTTTTTTTTAACCCTAAAGCAGAAGTAACTTTAGATTCAGAGCGTATGGCTCCTTTTTATACAGGGAAAATATAAAGTTGACTATCTTATGCTTACTTTAAAATTTTATAATTTTACACAGTAGATGAGATAGTTGTTCAGGAACCTAATCTCTAGGATCTCAAACCTTGTCTTGTTTGAGGTTGTTTATTAAACATGTTACCTACTATGGCTTTGAATAGCCTTGTTTAGCATCCTATTATCCAATACTGGATTATCACTGCTAATAATGTTGCTACTAGGACTACTACTACCACTACTACTACTATTTTAGAAGCACCAGCAGTGTGCATTTGAAATCAGAGCATTTTTTTCTTGGGTGTTCAGCAGAAAGAGCCAAATTCCCCCAAAAGGTCACACAAATGAAAACTAATAGTAGACCACATATCATTAACACAAAGTACTGCAACTCCCCTTCTGCTGTTCATTTAACAAATAACTTTCTCAAACGGAATTTTAAAAATCACTTACATGAAGAATCTTTAAGGAAAGATCACTAGCCTCAGCCCAACATGTATTTTCTGTCACACATCCGCCAGTTCATCTCAAATGGACTTACATAGTCAATTGCAGTGAACTGTTTAAAAAGGTTGCCATTATCACTTTTGTTCTATGTTACTACATTTATTTTTTTTTTAAACCTGTTCACAAAACTCTTATGTGTACACTTCAAATTAATCATAATTTCATCCCTAGTCTGAAGACACTCAATATTTAACAGGCTTCTTCTGTAAACTTTTTCACTGTGAGGGTGACAGAGCACTGGAACAGGCTGCCCAGAGAGGTTGTGGAGTCTCCTTCTCTGGAGACATTCAAAACCTGACTGGACATGTTCCTGAGTGATGTGCTCTAGGTGGCCCTGCCTTGGCAGGGGGGTTGGACTAGATGATCTTTCAAGGTCCCTTCCAACCCTTGTGATTCTGTGATTCTGTGATTCTGTGATTTTGCAATCTGTGTCAAGATCAGATTTTGTAGTTCTGACCCTGTTTCAGAAAAAGGAAATACGTGTCATGAGGGAAACAGAACTAGTATTCAGTCACTAAAAATATCACTCTATTCCTACCATTTTATATTAAAAAAAACCATTAAAATTACTTTAAAAATAGTTTCCGTTACCTAGTGAACATATCAAGATACCCTAAAACCCAAGATCAACATATAATCATACTGTATGGACAAGTGTCAGCATTTTCATAAAGTAAATGCTGACATAATGAAATTCTTGCAATTCTGAAACTACTTTGGCAAATGAATAAAAGTGCTGGAATAATTTCACTCACAGTCTGCAGTATTTGAGTGGGAAAACTTACCTTTTTATTGTCAGATTTGATTCATTTGTATATAGAAGAATTTGTTCCAAATTGAAAATTAGTAATATCTGCAGCAAATAATAACAGGTTACCAAAGTTCAAACTGTTTGAGGTTAAGTATAATTTTTATGCTTTATTCCTATAAACTCACAGTGCTTTTTTTACACATAATCAAGTTGAAATCAGCTCAGTTCAATCATATAATATCTAAGGTGTTGATATTTGCATGGGTTTAAATATTAGTGGCTGCAGAGAACAAGTTTTTCTATGAACACTGAAGTTAATGAAATTGAAATTTGTAAGGATTTGTGTTCTACATCCCTACACAGCCCCTCACCACAATATTCTCAGTTTCTTCCTTGTGCCTTTCCCAGTGCTTCCAAAATCTCCTGACTACACTATAATGAATAGATAGGGACAAGGCATAGAGGGGAAAACCCTCTGATTTTTGACTTACGTTTATGCTGATGGACTGGCATATACTGCAATGCATATATTTCCTGATTAGCTAAATGGCCAGAAAGAACATGTAGCTGTAAAACTCATGCATCACCTTTTTCTATAGCAGAAGCAAGAACATTTCTCTTACTGTGCTGCAAGTTGTAGCAAAATTGCTTGCAAAGGTCGACAGAAGAGAGGTGGATACAGAAAACAATTGCAAAGGCTTATTTCCTTCTTAATTATTTTCTGACTCAAAAAGAAGCTGATATACTAATTACAAAACACAAAACTTTTATCTATTTGATTTTAGCTATGGGGAAATAATGAAAAGAACACTGTTTCATTTTCATTGCAATCAGGTAAACTATATGATTAGCTATGGATAAAAGTTTCACATTTTGCTGTTTCTGCTGTAATCACCACCTATAGAGAAAATCTTTATTCTCATATTTATTAGTCACTGACAAAGTTTCAAGGCTGTTATTCTCTCTGTTTACAGTAGAATTATTTCTTGTGTTTCTTATCCATGACAATTTAATATTAGAAACAGACAAACTGCTTTTATGCATAGTAAATCTTTTGTAACTGTTCTTGTCCTTAGTAATTCATTAACATTTTTAAGCTACCCATCTAAAAAGTTTTTTCTTTATTTTGGGGGAGCGTAGCTTGACTTGGTTGGATGCGATACTTAGGGACGTGGTTTAGTGTGTAATAGGTGGTAGGGGGACAGTTGGAGTAGATGATCCTCAAGGTCTCTTCCAACCTTAATGTTTCTATGATTCTGTGATTCTATGACTTCATGGATTATTATAAAACCAATCACTATCTATGTTTTGGATGTATCTAAACCAATTCAGAATTCATCAGTCAAGAATCGAGCTTCGATCAGAATTATCCTATCTTTTCTGTACTCACAGCAGACCAACAGATACTACTGTTATGGCCAATATAGCTGAATGTTTTTCCTGATATATACAAGGGACAAAATTTCCTTTAGACATTAAGAAAATCATCATATAGACAATAACTACATATAGAGTAATCCTAGGTGCAGTTCCTTTGGGAAGGCTAGACTGATTCTTTTTGCATTTTGTTACTGGTTTGAGTCATGTCTTCTGGAGTTTGTAAAATTATCAGGAGATTTTGACTTTAAAGCTGTTGTATAAGTGCAAACTACTGCTTTTTATATTTTTATTTTTAATAAAAGCCCAGAAGTTCTCCTGTCTGAAATGTACACTGAGAACAAGATTTAATCAGCAGCTACGTTACTTGTTTGACTTATCGATTTAGCTTTCCCCTTACTCGTGCAGTGAATGAAATAATGGATATCTCTCAAAATAGAGAACGGAAAGATACCTATGGAAAAAGTAGGATACGATCTCTTAAAGAAAGGATGGCCACCCTACTTGCTCATACTGCTGTCTATCCCACACTGACTGCAGTTTGACTTTCCTCAGACAAAGCTGACTTACTTTCCTGAAGCTGTCTTTAAAAATATTCCCTGAGAGGGATCCTTATTCTCTGGCAGTGGTCTGGTTTTGTCTGGGTTTTTTTCCTGTGCCTCTGCAGATTGTAGGCTCAATCAACAATGTAGCTCTACTATAGGATGAGGCATTATCATCATAAATCTGAAGAAATGTCTACAAATCTTTCACAGACAAAAGTGTCTGCCTGAGGTCAGAGCCAGAGAGATACTGTTTGAGCGTTAGTGGGTAGAGGCTGTTGGTTTTGGGCCTGGAACAGGCATGGGCACGGTGACATCGCGGTGCTCAATCCACCCATCTCAGTTGTTGCCCTGACATCCAGAGAAACCAACCATCTTACCCTGCTCCTCCTGTCCATGTAAGCAGCACTGACTCACGTGGTGTGGTCAGAACCACAGCTTTGGTTTTCTGTCTTTATTTAAACCAATGGGAAATGAAGAAAAGCTGAATGGCCAGGTCTTACTTGCATGTTAGTTGTAACAGAGAGTTTTTCTCGGTTTAAAAGTCTAAGATGTAAAACTGAGTTGAGGTCCTGTTTTTCGTTCTGGTGAGTGCAATGTAGAACTAGCAACTAGTGGGGCTATGGGAACAACTATGTTGAGTAAAAATGCCGATAGATTTGCCCTATAAATAAGTATTATGGCTTGGTAATAGTGTTTTCAGAAACTGTACACAGTTTAGGACAAAAGACTGATGTCCTGAACCATTAGACTACTTTGGCCCTAAGAATCCACCTTTAGATGTGTCTTCTAGTTTAGAAAATAAAGAAACTTGAGGTGAATGGCCTGATGGCCTTTTGTAGGTACAACAAGTACCGTAAGTATTTTAGTAGAAACCAACCCCTTCTCCATAGAAAAAGTTGATGAATATCCTTTTGAGCTATGGTTTTGTCTAAAATTATTCAAAATATTGTATAAAATAATCAGAATCTTGCTCAGAAAAAATTGTCCTCTCATGTCACTCCAGAGCAGTTATTTATAGCTACTCTATGACCTAGGGCAGTATTTTCTTGTAGCTTCAAACCTGAAACAAAAGATTTTGATCTACAATTTCTGTATTGGCATTACACACTGATATTACACAAAACAACTGTATCTCTGTGGCACTTCTTTGAACTAAGTCACTTTATTATCGTTCATAATTGACTGGCCTTATTATTGTCATTGGTCTGGAAATGTAAGTGAATTTGTCTGGTCTGTCAGTGTCAATATAAGATATTTGTCTGCATGGAAGCTGAGGAAGTGGTGGAGAAAGAAAAAGTAACCTAAGAGAAAAGTCCAAGTTGGTCTGGTAGTCTTTATTTTCTTTAATTCTTTTTTTTTTCTTTCTTATTTTTTTTTAAGTTCTATCTGCATTTTTTCTTAAGCCACATAATACAAAGTAGAAAAAGAAACAATTTTTTGTTATTTTTCCCTAAAATTATGGATTCTAGAATATATGAAGTTTTGTGAATTTTTATCAGTTTTGTTGAGTTTATCAAACCAGAAAGAAAAAATGATGACAGCTTCAGTACTTCTAAATGTTTTGAACAAAGATTTTTTATTAAAAATTGAAATTCTCCTATGCGTATTTTTTCTTTTAACCTTGAAGTCTAAATGTTTTTTGTTTGTTGGTTTGTTTGTTTGTTTTTCTAGTTAAAGGAAATGTCTAACTGGATATATAATGGAAATCTTTTGACTGTTTGTTTCACAAAAAAAATTTCCTTAACACTATTTCATTTTGGCAATTTTTCCCCTTTTTTTCTGTTTTTTTGTTTGTTTTGTTTTGTTTTAGCCACTCTTTAATTAGAGTAATTTATTAATCATGTAGCTTTTGTGAAAGGAAGGGTAGATGGCTTGATTTTAAAATTGGTTTTCTATTATTTTAAGGGTTTGCACAGTCTAGTGACTTTATCACCCTTTTCATGAAGTATATAGATTCATAGTTTGAATTAAAACAAATTGTGAAATGAGAGCATGAAAATAATGAAAAACCTGGCTTCTTTGTGCATGGTCGCTCTGCTATAATGTAACAGCCTTCCTGCTGTGCAAGTGTTACATATTTTAGATAAAAAGTGTTGTTTATTTTTCCGATGGTATATGGCTTTTTATCTCCCCCTCATCAATAGTCCCAACAGATTAATAAAACCAACCTATCGTGCCGTCATTTTGGCTGGTCAGGTACTAGATAAGACAAACTGTTTAAAATAATTTCAAACCATATAACCAATGGATCCTCCTACTGTCCAACCTTCCCGATTGAGAATCTCTTTTGTATTGTTCATAAGAATTTTATGCCATACCAGAAGTGAATCACCTACTCTGACCTTCATCAAAGGGCACAACCATGGCCTCTAACCTGCCTTCAAAGTACAGTTTTGGGAAAGAAGAAAAAAGTAAGCTTCTTCGCAGGTTGCCATCATTGCTCTGACAATCTCCTTGAGTTCTAGGACAACGTAGAATTGCTGAGAGGTTGAAATACGGATAACAAAATAGTATGAGAAAGGTGATTTTTTTACGGGAATACTATGTATGATTGGTTAAAAAACCTGTTTCCTGATGTGCAATTGCTCTTTAACCTCTATTCTGCAACTAACTATTGCCCTACCTGCTTGCTAATCTCAGTTTTTCAGTTCCAAACACATGTAGTCAGAAAAACACACAACATGCTGCTAGGCACTTACCAGCTATCAAACCAGACCTGGTAACTTCTCCAAAGAGCTTTACTCCAATTCCAGCCTGCCTGCTGTATGGTGGATTGTATATGCTGCTTGCACAATCCTTGAGGAATCTCATTACTGGAGCTGAGCTGGAATGTTTTACTCTAAATAAACATGGCAAACTGCACTGTCTTTATAAATAAAACTATCCTAATCAGAAAGCTGTCCTATTACTTCACAAGTAGATGTTGAAAAGCTGATTAAATTCCTTCTGTCTCTTCCATTGGAGCTCTCAAAGGAAGTGTGTCTCTGCTCTCATAGAGCCCAGCCAGCTCAGCAGCCACGTTTAATTCCACATTGCTTTCTCTTTGATGTGGAGTGACAAGCAATGGGGTTTGGCTGCCATACCAGATGAGGAGGATTGTGCTGTGCTTGACAGGATTTCAGTAAGGTGGGGAAATTTGCATGGAGAGGCTGTCTGGACATTTCAGTAGCCTGAACAGGACCATGGGGACAGGTGCTTCTCATTGCTTTTGGTCAATCCTCTATCAGTTGTGATTGAAGCCTACTTAGAATAATGAACTATAAAAACATTAAATTTAAAAAGAGTAAAACCGAGTTCTTCCGTTCTTTCTCCTGTGGGAGAAAAACAGACCAGGAATTTTCTGCTCTATGGATGTGAATTCTGTCAGGAAAATAAAAATAAAAAATCATATCTTTTGCCCATGAACTTTCAGCTTGGGTTTTGTTGTTGTTGTTTGCTTGTTTGCTGCTTGTTCAGGTAATTCTTTAATAGGATGATAGCACGGTAACTCAAAGGGGTGAAGATAAGATGGCTCCTGAACCTCTGTAGCATTTGCTTCAGTGGTTGTAAGAGGCTGAAAAAACAAGTGGAATAATTGTACATTCTTACATCTAGTGGGGGGGGATGAATAAGTCTTACAGAAAAGTGGGAGATATTTGCTGGAGTGAATAAAGAAAAGAAAGAGAAGAGTATCAGTGGATGAATTAAAAGAAGTTTTCTGCCATAGGCAGCTGTCACAATTTTAAATTGAAATTTTAGGTCAGACAAGTATCCCTTTATAGTTACAAATCCAGAGTCACAAATCTCCATTCTCCTCAGAGGGGGCAAATTATGTTACACTCTACCTCACAGGCAGGCAGGAGATGGATTTAAAGTTATGCTTAGCCAATTCTTGTTCATTTATTGCCTTGCAACATTTAGTAAACATTCCAAGTAAAGAACTGTACAAGTGTAATTGTATTAACTGGCTCCAGGCTGATCTAAAGTTATTCCCTTTGAGCTAGAGCACTGGATTCCCTGAACAGATTTTGCTTCTCTGGATGACTTTCAAAGCAGATTCATTATCAAACATCTGTCAGGGTCACTTTGAGTATGATGTAAGGATTAGAATTAAATAAGCATTGGAAAATTGGAGACAGATGTGCAAACAGGTCTTTTCTCTATTTTTAATGGAAAACAATGTTTTCTGTTTTTCTTGAATGGCAAGGTCTTATCGCAGTGATAGATTTCTTTTCATCCTGTCAGGGTTGGGATTTTTCCAGATTTTTTTGTTTGTTTTAATGTTGTTTCTTATTATTTTCGGTACTGATTTTACTATCGTTTGACAGGCAGATGGAGTGACACACTGCCTGCCAGATGTTTATGGAATAGCTTGAATCAATAGAAGACATTGCAGACCCTTTTTCATGAGCCCAGTTGTGACGTATATCTGGAGCATTAAGGGAAACTTAGGGTCTTCCTTTACCTTCTTTCCTAAGGCAGTTTCATAAGTCCATTAGACTTAAATAGCAGCATTGTACTTTGTTGAGATATCATATGAGTACAGAAAAGTTGGAATGACCCGAGACTTGTAGGGTCGCTTATCTTCACTGCTGCTCAAAGGTGGTGATCTACTGTGTTATGATAGAGAAGTGCGTTGTCAGCTCTCCCTTGACCTTGGAATGAGGCTTTCAAATAGTACCAAGAGTGTCTTAGATCTCCATTAAGCATTGAAGAATCCTCCAAGACCCATGGAGAATTTGTCTGAGTTGGTGTCTCCAGGCATAACACAGATGACTAACAGAAGTCAGAAGTCCAGACTCCTTCTAAGAGGATGCCTTTATATTAAACCGTATCTTTGCCAACACACAAGCACTGGATAGATGGTAGAAGACCGCTATAAGGTTGTTTCTGAACCTTTCTCCTCTACAATTTCAGATGAAGGCATGCAGTCTCCTGCACCACAGGTAGTTATTATCCATGAGTGCAATTGTATGAAATTTTATTTTACCTCTATTTGCCTTTTTCTATCCTATCATTCTAAGGAGTTCCCTCACATATACTCACAAGATTATAAAGTATATATGCATGCAGTCATTGTTTTAAAGTGAATACGGTTCAGTTTTGGGCAATTTTGGTAAATTCTTCAGATTTGAAATATTGTATCTTTGCTTCTATCATAAACTAAATGAAAGATTACACATTAACATCCCAACTAGGTGATAGGTTTCCTATAGGAGGAAAAACATACCCTTGGTGTTATCATCCACACTACTTTCTTAGAAATAAAAGGAAACTTGAATATTTTTCATATTCCGTTGAAAAGGCAAAACAGCTTTAGCCAACTGGCTATATTTATTTTGTATATCTCTACCTGCTGCGAGCTGCAATCCATCTGGAAAGCAGTTGCAATGGAGAAAGTTCTTGAAGCCACAATACAGAAATTTGCAATTGGTAATACGTGTACTTTGCAATGGAAGATAATATTAACATGACGTCTCCGCTGCTGTGTCAGTCTTTATAATAAAATCAGCTAATAAGGCTGATGTAATAAGGTATGGCCATAGAAACTATGGCTGTGGCTGGGGAATGATTTTTTTTCAGTGGTGTGCAGTTACTCTCAGCAACACCAGACAGACAGGATTAGAAATGCAGCTATAACTTATGATCTGACTGCGCAGTCAATGACAATGTTATAGAGACACATGGAAGCAGGTTTTAATCAGCTGCTCTGTACCTTAGCGAATATAGCACTTAGCAAATCTCACGCTGAAATTCATTTTGCTATGGATGCATGGTAGCTGGTACCACTTAGTGTGGGTGCCCTATAATGGGTGTCTGATGTGTAGACATACTGGCCATGCTGTCTGAGGTATTCCAGGACCACACTGTGCCAAAGATATGCAAAAGTACATAGTGTATTCACCCTGGAGGTAATTCTGAAAAGTACCTTGGGTAGGTGCAGGATTTGCATTCTTGATTAGATTGCCTTTTTTCTTGTGATATCTGTGGGTGGTTTTACTATTGTTTTAGACTTTTGTTACACACAAAATCTTCCATGCAACTCTGAACTTGAGCACAGTTAGCTATTACCAAGTCTCACCGGCCGTTACAGGGTCTAAGTATACAAAATTAACTATATTCTCAATCAGTTTGCCCTTTTTGTATCTTTCCCTCTTCGTTTCTAATTCTGACAGCATTTTACAGAAATTCCGTTAAAGTAAGCCTATAACTCACTAATTACCAAATTATGTCACTGAAACTGTAGTTCAAAATCTGTACAAGTTAATAAAACCTCTCTAATGGTATAAGTTGTATCAATTTATAAGCATAATTAAAAGTACAACTGAGACTAACCAATTTTTCACCTTTTGAACATCTTCCAAGTCCCTTCTGACTTCTTTTAATGTGGCAAATAATGTACCAAATAAAATGCCAGACACTGAGTAAGACACAGCGATAAAATCCTGAGGATGACATCCTCAGCCAGTGGTGTCAGTGCTATAAGGTATGTGTGGGTGGTGTAAGCATTTAAGGTTTGCCATTCTATCACCATTTCTTTCCTGCTTGTTAATATCTGTGGGTACCACTGGGGTAAAAAAAAAAAAAAAAGAAAATACAAAAGAGAATGGGATCTTGACTGAGATTAGGTGATGGAGGCAACTCTAATTGGCACCACCTTCCCCCGGGGCAGTGATGAGTAAAACTTAAGCCCATTGCTTGCTCTGAGATGTCATAAAACAGGGAGCCCTGTCTCTGTACTTGTGTGTGGTTGAACACTGTGTTGATTTAATTACAGCAAAAAGTGATTGGGAAGTATTTTTAAGAGAGATTAGTCTCCTGTTGTCAGCTGTCACTGAGATGGATGGAACTCTGCCTTACTATAGAGGCACTAGTTATGAGCTGGTTTGCTGGCGGCAGAGACAATAGGCTGCATATTTTAAAATTGTATCAAGAAGGACCTATTATTTAGGACTCTTTATTACTGTCACTGTCACAACATCTTGCATTATTCAAAAAGAGCATTGCTTCCATCTGTCAGTCTCCCCTTTGCTGTCAAAGATGCAAATACAGGTTCTCATTGCTTAGGAGAAATTTGTAATATAAAAGGGAGGGAAGAAAGATGTCAGGAAAAGTTAAATGATATAGGTTGAAAATCCACAGGGGAAACAGCAACTGGAACTTTGAATTTTTATACTTGCTACATAATGAGAAAGAAAGAAGAAGAAAGTTTCCTTTTAGTAAGTGCTGGAGAATTTACATCTGTGCATATATGGAAGATATATGGAAGTATTTTTCAGTGTAAAGTTGGAATACTACAAAAGGTGTTGGATGTATCTGAGAGAAAGAAGAAAAGGAAAGTATTCCTATACAAAGATCAATGATTTGGATTTTGAAAATGAAGCCAAGTTCAAATAGGTTAAGTGTGGGGTGTAAGAAGAAAATTACCTGTCAGCTGAGGATATTTCAAATGCAGTAATAAGGAATATAGCTGGTCAGATTTTTGTTTTTTTTTTCTTTCCCCCTAAAGCTGTTGATTTATTGAAGGAAGGCTTCTTGGGGCACAAGACTGATGTCAGCGATTTTTTTAAACCAACACTTGTTTTGGAAAGAATTTCAAAACTAGTTTCAGTATATTGTTTATGTTTATTTTTAGACACAATTTTCCAGATTAAAATAACTTTTGTTAAGAAAATGAAGAAAACTTTGCATCCTTTAATATTTTTGTGATTAAAATTATGCATTTTGAGATTGTTGTAATAAGTTTTCTTCTGTGGCTGCAAAGATTTGAAAATACATCTTTTCAGTCTTGAACATTTTTGCAACTGTTAGTGTCCATTCTACTTTGAGATGGGAATATTTTTGATATTTTGAAATGTTTGGGTATCACTGAAAGATGTTTCTTGTCAAACTAGAGCACAATAATCCTCTCTTTGCTACCCCTGTATCTGCTGTTCTCATTCAGGAAACTTCATTTAGAGGAATCCAGGGGACTATCCACACAAGCTCTCTGTGACTTGAAAGTGACAGCAAGGGATTTGAATCACAAAGATCATACAGGGTCTATAGATTCTGAACAAAGTTCCCTGGGCTGAAACAGACCTAATCGTGTTCTATGCAGGCTTAATCCGTATGTTTCCACAGAAACACTGTCATTGTAAGGCATGCCAGTCACAGGACACGAATGATCAGGATTTATTGCTTTAAGATTTTATTTGATGGTTTGGTTTTGTGTTTTTGGTTGGGTTTTTTTTTCGTTTGTTTCCTTGTGGGTGGTTTTTTTGTTTGTTTGTTTGTTTGTTTGTTTTAATAAAAGAAAGCTGGGACACTTCCTCACTTACTCCGTGCTATATTGTCAGAGTATGCTTATGGAACATTTACTTCTATTGGTGCTACTATCAGAGTTGCTGAGGGGAGACACAGTTTTATATTTGAGTTGGGACTTGGACAGGCTTTCCTGCCTCTAGGCTACCCAGAGGGAAGGGCTGTAAATGGAGTGCAGCTGTTCATCAGGTGACTGATCTGTTTTCTGTGATGCTGGTCACAGCACTATTTGAAAAATATTTTAATTATGAAAAGTAATAATAATAAAAAAAATTCAGGTATTTTTAATTTGTGAAATCGTAGTGAAAAATCAATTCCTGAGTGATTTTCAAGCAGCCACTGCAGGCTGCAAAAAAATAAAACAAAACAAAGTGTGGTCTTTGTAATGTCCCTTTAAGTGAATTCTGCTATCTCTGCACCTGCCTGCCACTATCATGGTACCTTGAGAAATGCTTTCTCCATCTATTAGCCCGAAAACCCTTTCAGCCAGAGAAAGGCCAGCATTCCATAAAGGAAATTTATTATATATCAGGTTGTGCTGCAGAATTTTAGCTTATTTTGCAAAGAGAAAAAGGGAATTGATTCAACAAGAATAGAAAAGCTGTTACAGAATAGGCCAGTTTGAAGTGTATTCCATTTTCATTAGTGCAAAGACTTTCTATCTCCTTTATCCTACACTCTCACCATATGTACAATGAAAAACAAAGGGTTCAATTTGTGCTAGAGCATTGGTAGAATTGGACTAATTGATAAACAGCAATTTCTGCCATCAAATAAATGGAGCCATGTGATTTCTGCAGCAGAGACAAAGCCTGGAGGTCAGTAAGGATACTGGTTTGGAATACAAACAGGCAGAGACCAAGGGCAGGAGTCTCAACTTAAAAGCAGCTCCTGAGCAAAACGTTACTATAAGCCTGCAGAGGCATCTTACAGCTCTTTCTTAAACTGTTCCTTCTTTACAACAGTCTGAATTGAGGTTAGAGAGCTATCCCAAATCAGTGAGCTAGCCCTGAGCTCAGGCAACTGAACACCTAGGAGAGGAGGATAGATCTGATCATCTGCAAAAACACTGAGAATCATAACTATAACCAACAATGGAATGATCATCCCATAGCTAAAAATGAAATACAATTAAAGAAATTTGTGATTAAAGACATATCAGGCCAAAGGTGCAAGCCTTCCATTGTTTTTATATAGAATAATCACGTAGATGTAAAAGATTATGAAATTTAGAAGTGCAAGATCAATGAAAAGAGTGTAAAAACATGATACAAAAAGGAGACGAAAAATCTAGGATTTGCGGAAAACAATAAAGGTAGTGGCAAAGAATGGAAGCTAACAGAAAGTAGAAAGCCAAGAGTGTAAGGAAAGGTAGGGCAGGAAACCCAGAAGTTAAGATAGGTATGAAGGAGCTACCATCTGCAAGACACGGGAGGTTTAAATAATGGCAGTTGAACAAAAATGTTTCAATAACTTCTCACAAGAGTACTAACAGATGCACAGAGACATGTATTAATAGGTTCTTGAAAGTAGTCCTTCAGACAAAAAAAACCTTCAAAAGTTATTTTGCTGTTATGCTTGTAAATGGTCTTTTAGGTAAAGGAGGAGAATGTCTCAAGACCCAGCTTTAGCAGAAATTGAAAAAAATTACCCCTTTGCTTCTGACTCTCAGGCTAGCAGGATTTAAGTATTGCTGTGTTGGTGTAGAATGATTTCCAAAATGTTTCTCGGAGGCTTGTGTAGGCAAGAGAGTTTACCTATGCAGGAATTGATTTTGCAACTGTATGTTTTTTTCCTGTGCTGCTGTTTTCTTTTATTCTCTCAGAGCTTCCTGGTGTTTGCCTAAAGTTGATTCATCCCTTCCCACCTCATAAGCAGGAGCTTTAAAAGCTTTTCTGAATGCACTTTAATTGCCTCAGTCTTAATTCCTGTTTAATAGTGTTAAATTTTGCAGCAAATTAAAATCTCATTTCTGAGTTTGAACCGTATCATGTCATGTGAGTTACATCTTGACATTACTACCCGCATGATATTTCATATCCTGAGGAGAGTTTCATGGTTGTTTTCAACACAGCAAAGCACTGATGTTAATCCTCTGCCATTCCCAAACTAGGAACTGTGAAGAGCAAAAGTGGAAGATTTCCCTTAGAAGTTGTCATGAAAACAATTGGACTGAAACATATTGCATGGTAGTGAAGACTGAAATCCTCAGAGATGCTGATGAAGAGACATAGCAGAGGCTACTGGAGAGCAAGTTTTCCTCATAATACCGCGTTGGTGATGTCTCAGCCTACCAGTCTGTGGCCTCCCAGCCAAGCCAAACAACGAAGAGTGGAGGTAGGAAGGGAAAGGATGAGGAAAGGGACTTGTGCTCAATCTAGGCTAGAGGGCTGAGAGCCCTCTTTGTTTCCAAATATTTGGTGATAAATTCTGGGGAAAAAGAGATCCTGAAAAATGTGAAGCTCTTCAGGCATATATGGAACAGTGAAACTTGTAGGTTCTCTTCTTGCTGCCTTTGTTTTTGACTATAAAGCCGGTCCAAAGGATACAAAGATGAGCAAACATACAGTAAACATCTTTGATGAACCGGGTTTACCTAGGGCAGAGAGCAATGTAGCTAACAGAGATCTCCAATGATGTCTTTTGATTGACATGTGTACTTAATTGAGTGTCACACTGTGTTCATGTTATGTGCATTCTGAGGCAGACAACAAGAGATCACCATTAACAGGTGATAGCTCTGAGCATAAATAAAATATTTCATTGATCATGGAATGACTGTGGGTGGACCTGTGGGGGGCTATCTGCAAGCCACTGCAAACAAAGCAGTAGTGAATCCATTCCTCTGCCATTCGCAGTCCCTTTCAGAATGATTTTACCACTCATGCACTTCAAAAGATCAATTGGGGAAGCTGCGGGCTGTTACTGCAGGCTAAAGGCAGACCTCCTTACCTCTTCACTCCGTTAATGTGCTGGCAGTAAACTCTTTCTCTCTCTCTTTCCCTATTGGGACAGAAAAGTGATGCAATTTCAACCACTACACTGATCATTCTGCTTGGAGGGCTGTCTCCTGAGAGCTTTTCTGTGAATACTACTGTATCTTAAAGTGACTTCACAGGTAAGCGGGTGAATGTGGAATAGCATGCACTCTGACAGCTGCCTCTAGAGGAAACCTGATACAGTGACACCAAGCACGGCTTGTGCTCAAATAGTCTGTGTATCATCCTCTCTGTGGTCCAAGGTCTACTGGTACACGAGCCTTTCTTTTTTTTCTTTTTTTTTTTTCTTTTAAGTAGGAGAACACTAGCGAGTCTCACAGGGAAAAAGGGTGCCACGTCACTAGGGGCTCTCCCAAGCAAATTCCTTTCTCTTTCAGAACTGAACTAGCCTAGAAAATCCACTCAGTCTTGTTTTCCACTGTGAGCTTCTCCTCTGCAGTGAACCAAGTACAGAACTTTTGGCAGTACACTCTGAATTAATGCAGAGTGTCCAAGTGTCAGCCTACTAGTTTGTATTTCCATATACAATCTATGTCACTCTTCAGAGAGTTACTGTAAGGTGGATTTGGATCATGCTGATCAGAGTGGAAAGTCACTGATGATATAACAATGGTTCAGTAGAATGAAGTAGGCTCAATTTCATGGTAAATTTTCCAGCAGAGAAAATGTAGTGTACTGGAGTTTGTGTTCATGTCTAATATAATTCCTCTTGGGGTTGCAAGGCGCTACCATAAAATGAAAGCCCTGTAAGTAATTTTGGCATTTAAAAACGGACAGTCACAAAGTAAAATAATACTACTGATAATAAAAAAATCAAATAGAGAAGTCTGTAGAGGTCGACTGGGAAAACATTTCACATTGGATGGAAATCCTGACCACTGGCCGTCCAACAACTTGTCTCTCCTGCACTGCTCAGTTATAAAGGTAAAGATTTTATGCATCTTACTGAGGGCTTGATCCAAATCCCACTAAAGTTAGTAGAAATCTTTACCCTGGCTTCAGGGAGCTTTGCATCAGATGTTTAACTTCAGTCAAAACAGTACTGCTGCAGTCTTTGAAAAGCCATAGATGGGATAATGAGAGAAAGAAAGAGAGAGACTGGAACTATCCTTTTACCAATTACCTAGAAAATCCAATTAACCAGTGATTTAAAGAAGTGGAAAGCAGTGGAGTTAAATAATTTTATTTCCTTCAGTTAACAATAACACATTAGGTTGTTAAGATGAAAATCATTTAAGAATCTAATACGCTTTTCATTATCCATGCTGATTGCTTGTGCATGTTAACTTCAGCAAGGAAACATGACCGATCAATTTTCCTTTCCTCAGCTCAAGCTTGCAGATTTATATATTTGAAAATGTTGGAAAGACTGATTTTTAAATGATAAAGTGTATATATATATATATGTGTGTGTGTGTGTGTATATAAAATCTTTACAACCTTTTTTTAATTCGTGATAGAATTGCAAAATCATGTTTTGAACAAAAATTTGACTTGAGGATCTCAAAGGAATATGTTAATTATACTGGCCCGTATTTTCTTCTTATCAGTCTTACTTATCTTGAAGATTTATGTATTCTCTCCAGCATTTCATGTATTGCTCCTGATTAAGCCCTAAAAATAGCAAGCACAACATTGTTCCATAATTTGCACCTTAACCTCACAATTTGTGTGCGCTATGTTCCGTTGTTTATGAGACACCCAAAATTTAAATATCATCATGTAATAAGAAGATCTATGTCTTCCTGTGGGGTTACGACAAGATTATGGTTGTCATATTCTCTTTGCTATTATAAGACACCCATAACATTAAAATGACCATCCAGTGATGGTACTGATTTAAGATTCACTGTTAGTGAAACAATGAATAGCATTATGTTTCTGAGTCATTTTTAGCCTCCTCCTGTTTATGTTGAGAACATCCACAGGTCATGTACCTTTTTTTTGTATCTCCAGGCAGATTATTATTGTCTAGTATCTTCACATTTGTGTAAAATGTTGGTTTGTAGGTCTTAATCCTGGCTTTATAAAATCAAATGTTTTCATTTTTTTTTCTAAAAAGAAAACAAAAAAATTACTAATTGTATACATGAAAACAGTATTAAGATATGTAATTTAAGATATTGCATACTGATTTACTGTAATGAAATTCTTGAAAATCAGTTCCCTTTAATTTACCAAGAATAGAACAGATGGTTTGGTGGTTCTTTTGCAGTAGGTAATGATACCATGAAAAAAAAAAACAAAACCCATAGAAGTCTGGATGTGAAAGGGTTTCCACTGGCATCTCATATTACAGGATAAGGTGAGCCTTGAATTCAGGGACTAACAGGTCATTTAAAGAATACGTAAAGAGTCTATTAACATATCAACATTACACATACAGAAGAACAGATTCTGAAGAAGTACCACAATATAGCTGGGACACTTAATCCATTGACAGATCTGTTTCACTATGGCTGGGATGCATGTAATCCATTGACAGATCTGTTTCGCTCCTCAGCCACTGGAACTGATCTGGTTTATACAGCCAAAAGTCCAGCCTAGAGTGTGGGTTTGTGCACCATGTATGTGTACATCTGTATGGATTTTATATACACTGTATCCATGCATTTGTGTTGCATAGGATATTGTCCATTTCCTCCTTAATTTACTCCTCAATTCCTGTGGAACAGGATTCTTTAGAGATCTTCATTACATCATGCAACACCAGGCCTGATGTACCTAAAGGGGGCCTACAGGAACGCTGGAGAGGGGCTGTTTACAAGGGCATGCAGTGATAAGACAAGGAGCAATGGTTTTAAACTAAAAAAGGGTAGATTTAGGTTAGATATTAGGAAGAATTTACTGTGAGGGTGATGAGGCATTGAAACAGGTTGCCCAGAGAAGTTGTGGATGCCCTCTCCCTGGAAGTGTTCAAGGCCAGGTTGGATGGGCCTTCAGGCAACATGGTCTAGCGGAGGTTATCCTTGCCCATGGCAGGGGGGGTTGGAAGTAGATGGTCTTTGAGATCCCTTCCAACCCAAACCACTCTATGATTCTATGATACCTTAGTGGAGTGTATAGTATGACATGCATTCAAGCTGGACAACCTTTGTTTTACCAGTCAAACAATGAAATAACAGATGCCATCCCAGTTTAAAAGGAATGACACAGGATAAAGGAGTACTTGCAGTCAGATCACAAGGCAAACTATAGAATCATAGAATATAAATAAATATGTGAACATGTTTAGAAGAGCAGTGACACCAGAAAACTGTACCATCCCTGGGAAATCCATAATTGAAATACAGTTTAAGATAGTTGTCCAGAAGTAAAAGGTACAGATAAGGAAGTTAGGCAGAGGTCTATGCATTCTGTAGGCTACGTCATCAGTTTTATGAAAGCCTCATTCTTAATACTGCCCTTCTTATGTCCGAAGATCTTAAACGTTAAAGGGAAAAAATTGTAGAGCCTAACGGAGAATATTATGATTAAAAAAGATCTGAATGAAGCTCTGAGTATCCTCATCTCCTAGGAATGAGTCTAATACAACACAGTCTCAAGGTATTGTGAGAGTAGAGTATCTCTGATGGTCCAAGACACTGACAAATATAATTAATAAATAACAAATAATAACTAACTTAATTTCCTTTAATGACAAGGTCACCCATTTGTTGACCAAGGGAAGCCAGTTGATGTTATTTTTTTGGATTTCAGTAAAGCTTTCGATACTGTCTCTCACAGTATCCTTCTGGACAAAATATCAAACATAGAGTTACACAAAAACATAATGTGATGGGTGAGCAACTGGCTGATGAGTTGGGTCCAAAAAGTTACAGTAAAAGGGATTACATCAGGCCGGTGGCCAGTGGGGTTCCCCAGGGCTCCATTTTAATGCCAGTTCTTTTTAACATTTTCATAAATGACTTGTGTGCAGGACTAGAAGGCTGTCCTGAGCAAGTTTGCAAACAAAACTAAATTGGGAAGGGCTGTTGATTCCATTGAGGGTGAAAGGCCTTGCAGGGAGATCTGGACAGATTAGAGAATTGGGCAATCACCAACCGCATGAAGTTTTAACAAGAGCAAGTGTTGGATTCTGCACCTGGGAAGGGGCAACCCTGGCTGTACGGACAGACTGGGTAATGACATGCTGGAGGCCAGCCATGCTGAGAGAAACTTGAGGGTCTTGGTCGATAGCAAGTTGAACATGAGCCAACAGTGTGCCCAGGCTGCCCGGAAGGCCAGCCGTATCCTGGGGTGCATCAAGCACAGCATTGCCAGCCACTCTAGGGAAGTGATTGTTCCACTCTGTGCTGTGCTGGTGCGGTCTCACCTCGAGTACTGGGTGCAGTTTTGGGTCCCACAGTACAAAAAGGACATAAAATTATTGAAGAGTGCCCAAAGGAGGGCAACAAAGATGATGAAGGTTCTAGAGGGGAAGATGTATGAGGAGAGGATGAAGTCCCTTGGTTTGTTCAACCTGGAGAAGAGGAGACTGAGGGGAGACCTCATCACAGCCTGTAGGTTATGCACGAGGGGGAGCGAAGGGGCAGGCGCTGATCTCCTCCCTCTGGTGATAAGTGACAGAACCTGAGGGAATGACATGAAGCTGCGACAAGGGAGGTTTAGGTTGGAGATCAGGAAAAGGTTCTTCACGGAGAGGGTGGTCAGGCACTGGAACAGGCTCCCCAGGGAAGTGGTCACCACACTGAGCTTGACTGAGTTCAAGAAGCATGGGGACAATGCTCTCAGTCATCTGCTCTAATTGGGCTGGTCCTGTGTGGAGCCAGGAGTTGGGCTGGATGATTCTAAAGGGTCCCTTCCAACTCAGGCTATTCTATGATTCCATGAAAGATACGATTTGCAGACAGAGGCAGCTTTTTGCAATTTTTTTGTGCCTAAATATGTATAAGAGCATTTGAAACCCACCTAGATATTATAATGAAGTTGTCAGAAAACATAGAAGTTTAATCATGATCACAGGACACACCATGTGCACATCAGTTGCAGTAGTGTAAATTTGGAGCATTATTGCCTGGAATAAGTGAGAGGTCCTCATACAGCATTAGCATTATGAAGTACATGTGTTATACACGTAACATTTTTTTGGCCATTGAAGTAGAAAGAAGGGTAATTTTTTTATTTTTTTTTTTTATTTTTTTAATTCCATTAGCCAGCAGATTTTAACTGTCAGTCTTGGCTCTTTGGTATCGTCTAAATCTAGATGCAATTAAGCAAGAATGTGAGTTCCAATACACTTAATAGCAGAATCATATGTCCTATTGCTCAGCCAAGTGTGTACTTGAGCAGAAGAAAGCAGAGAAGTGCCTTCAGCCCAAGGACGTGGAAAGTGTAACCCTATTGAATTGACTATCAATAATTAAGGTCTTTGATGCTTTGAATCATTTAGATAATAAGATTGCTTTGAAGTAAATAAATAACAAATTAGAATTTGTGGCAGTCACAGGTGTTTGGCAAGACCAGCTTGTAATCAAAAACAAAATGAATGCATTTTACTCTGTGTAATTAGAAAAAGAAATGAAGTTTATATGCAAATTCTAAAGCACTTTACTAAGAGATAACCGGTCAGACGGCTTTTTGTAATTTAAACTTTCATTTATGGGGAGAATTTGCAAAGTATCCATTTTCAATGCAATTTCAGTGCAGCTGGTTGAACAATCTTAGTCTTCCTAAGAGAGAAATTCAAACATCACTGGTACCATGCCAATCTTGTTACGGCACAGTAAGGACAACATATGCATTTTTAAACTTGTCTCTCTTTCACTTCCCCCCCAAAATGATAGCAAACAAAAATCCCTGAAGGTTAGGTGGAATTACTTGGTGTCAGTAAATAAGTAAATAAATACAGAAACACTGGGAGATAAATAGGCAGGAAAAAACTGCTAATAATATGTTTCAAGCATTTTGTGGCACTGAAAGTTAATATTGAAGAACAATGAGAGCTTTTCAGCAACCTTCCATAGTCAAGGGAAGATTTCCTCACTGGCTGGCATTGCTGAAGTATCTCATACATTTCCATTTGGAGTATTACTGTCACCTTTTTAAGTCATGACTGACAGAGAATGCATGAAGTAGAAACTGCTTGGAGTAGGTATGCCGAGAGGACAGAAGTGCTTTTGAAGTGAAATTGGGTTTGTTGTGAAGGGACACGAGGTAGCAGATAGAAGATTAGTCCAGGGAAGTATGAGACAGTGGGATAAAGAGTGTGGAAGCACCAAGGTAAATACAGATTCAGAGACAGAAGCTGAGAGGATGAATCAGAATAGGCATGTGGAGCATGGAAAGTCTAAGGCAGAGGAGAACTTCAGACACAATGCATGATGGCACAATGAAATTTTTTTTTTGCAGAGTTTACTTTTCAAAATGAGGTCTGTAAATTTCAAGTTATTGTTACTGAGAAGAATAGAATTAGCTGACATAATCAGGATTTATTTTTTTTTTGTTAAACCATTACCTATAGTCACTGGAGTTGGAGATATCACATGTTCGCCGTATTGTGTTCAAATATAGTAAGATATCTTCGTAAGCCATCTGAAAGACAGGAGGAATGGGGTTTTCCTACTTGTTCCTCCTATCCCATAACCAGTCATCAGTGGCTGCAAGTCAGTGATTGTGAGCATACGATCACAACCCCAACTTCTCTTTCATTCATACTTCTTGTCCTATGTCGTTAATGCTACCTTTGCTATTAGCAGAATTTGTTGTCCTTTGAAGAAAAAAGACCCAAATTCTCATATAATGGAAGTATTTGTCAACAAAACCCAGTACATATTCTTTACTTGCGTGTAATTTAAAATTATTTGCTTGTCACTAATAAAGTCTTCCCTTCAAGTTTAAGATTAACAAAAGGGATGCACCTTTCCTTATTGTTGGAACAGTGTGTCTGTCTTGTTTCATTCTAGAGCTGACTAATTTACTGAATTGGGTGAATGATACCACCTATGCTTTTTGTAAAGACTTTCAGGAACTTTTTAGTTGAAAGGCAGTGCACTGTCAAAGTGTCTTAAATGCTAATCTCCTGTATCCACTATTTTTCCCTACTTTTCACAGTAGCTGACCTTTTGGTTTTATACAGCATCTATTTTCCTGATTAATGTTACCATGCATCATCTTTATGAGCAGTTATGCTCCCTTTCTCTCAACAGGTTTTTGTTGGAAGTGGCTTCCATGACTATTAATTATTTCCCATATAATTCAGCCACAGCCAGTAACCCTGCTTATTAAGAAAAAAAAAAATAAAATTGCACATATAGTGAGCTGTAAGCTTTTGCTTAATTAACATATACATATTTCATAGGGCGAATAATCACCAGATTATTTATATCACAATAGGAAAAATGATCCAGAAAGGCCTAAGGATTCTTCTTATTAAACTCTTTTTGAATATTAATTACAGTTTTAAATCACCTTTGTTGAAGTCTAAATTGTCATCATGTTGTATTAGCTGTGAAGTATTCTTTTTAATACCCTTGCTATTGACCAGTTCTTTGACTACAGAAAATTCTTGAGGTCTACCATTGTGTAACTACTGTTGTATCGTTGTAGTGATTAGAAGAAATCCTAAACCCACAAGTATAGAGATGTCAGCTGTAGTGAATTGGCTGCATTTTAGTGGAGCTAGATGCAGGTTTTTTATATTGAAGTGTTTTCGCAGCACCAGTGCCTTGCAGCATTTCTCTTCTCTTTTTCATTGCTATCAGCTGGTGTTGCTGTCAAGCAGGTTCCATGTTCCAGCTTAGCAGTGATTCCGTTAGTGACAAGTGAAATGATCAGTAAGTACCATCTTTGCCTTTCCTCTCTTCAGCAGCTGTTTAGACCTTCACAATGGCAAGTGAGAAAACAGATACTCTTGTCCCAGAGCTGTTTATCTTTTTCTATCGGTAGTGAATTCTGGTATAGAATTGTCACTATTGCATTGTCTTCTGTTCATCTGTTTCCTCCCTCAGTTGTTTATTCTCCTGATACACTTGGCTAAAATCTTTTTAAAGCAAAGTCCGTCTTCATGTTTCTATTTTGCTTAGCAAAAAGGGATTCTATCAGGTCTGAAGATCTCAGCCACTATCACAATAAAATAAATTACAAAAACCCATGATAGATATTTAAGCAACTCTCATTCCACCTAAAATAAGGAACACAAACTTAAGATGACTTCTTTATGAAGCAGTGTCATGTAGTCTTCTTAAATTCAGTGGCTCAATACAGAAAACCTCCAACAAAATCTCTGTACACTGGGAAATTAGTTTTACATCTACACCCTGAAAATCAGGCATGAGATTTATTGAAAATGGAGGGATTTAAAACTACATATTTATTCTGGACAGTGAATGTTCTCAGATATTCTTTTACTGAACAAAAACTTGTAAAAGACAAGCAAGTTATCAGAGAAAAATAAGAGTAGCTAGGACACACATTTAGAGGTGAATGTGTCCACAAATAGCTTTTGGAAACTGCATAACTTTCCATTAAAAACCCACTGAATGAACTAAAACTTATATACTTTACACTGTGTCCCACATCATGAGTGGTGCCATCAGTTTCTCACTGCAATTATTCAAGTCGTATGTTCGAAGGCAGCAAGGGAAAATTTTAAATAGAGAATCATTATTCACAGAATGATTATAGGACAATATTAGCATGATTTGGATGCCCAAGCTCCAATGTCTAAGGGAATGAAATGCCCAGAGTCCAGCCTGTGAAGTACTGCACACTCCTTTCTCTCTTTGTCTCCAGCTGTAGATGAGGACATTCATTATTTCCATGTGTCAAGCACAGAAATTGATTGCAAATGAGAGACACATGCTTTTACTAAAGACAGGAACTGAATTATGATTAGATTGTAACTCCAAAATATACCAGTATATGAAAATATATATGCTGCAGGGGAGTACAGCTCCAGAAGAATTTGTCCTTTTTATCTTACAAACAAAACATATTCTTTATCCAACACAAAACCTAGAAATAGAGAGTATTCAAAATATCACAATGTCGATACAACTCTTCATCTTGTTATTTGTCACTAAAAAATGCCTTTTAAACACTTATCTCCTCTCATTCATCTAGATAGGCTTATCATTTTTTTTTCTCATTTCTTACTGATGGGTTCCTTCTAAGTGTGGAAAAAACTTTAAAAAAAAACAACCAACAAACCAAAACAAACAGAAAAGGAGCAAGTGAGAGAGAGAAAACAAACCGTCATTCAGTTTCAATGCCACATTCAATTTGAAAGCTCCATTGCTTTTATCAAGAGAAGCTGGTATTTATAAACCTCCGTGTTGAAAGGCGTGGAGATTTCATTTTTTTCCATTTTATTTCAGCTTGTGAGTTACACATACTTTTGAAAGAACTTCCAGGTTCTCTAGTTAAAAGAGGCAATCATATGCCTGAGGAGATACACAATAGAAACTGACAACGGAGTACTTCCACTTCTTATTTGTTGAAGAAAAAAATAGTAACTATGACACCAACTTGGAAATAAGAAAAGACTTTCTTTAATTGGCAGAGTTCTGCATACACCTTGTTGAAAAAAACCCACAGTCTAGCACAATTCTGTTTCAGTAATAAAAAGCCCTGTCAGTCTACACCCAGAGGAGCCTGGACTTCCTTCCCATTTAATACTGGGGAATGGAATATTTTTTGAGATCCCAGTTCTCATTTTAGTTTCTGTTCCAAATTTAGATCGTTGGCTGAGTGTACAAGGACTGGCTCACAGGAAACTCAGATTTTCTTCTCAGCTTGGTCACAGACTTTTCTATGAGACCTTAGTCCCTTCTTTATATTGCAGTCTTCTAAAAAATGAAGATACCATGATACTTACAAAAACTATTACATTTATTACATTACTTCAGCTTCTTGGAAGGAAGGATTTTAATAAAAACAGGTAAGTAAATTAGGAAACATTTCAATGAAATCAGAATTTGATACAGGAAAACACTAATTACAAAGAACCTTATAACTTAACTGAATGATGAGAAAAGTCTCCTAAAACTGTCAAATAGTTTACTGATATTACATGTAGCAATATTTTGCTTTGGCATTTTCCAGTATGAATGATGCATCACTTTTCATTCCATCCAAATTCTCTCTATTTTGACTTTTTTGTTTGGATTGGAACAGGAAATGGTTTTGAAATCTTGTCATTTTCTGCAGAAATTAAATTCTATATTTTAAATCACTAAATACTATTTCCAATTATTACTATGGACCATTTTTCATAGTGAAAGAGAAACTGAACAAGACACTTGAGAATCCAGTTTCACTCTGGGCTAAAGAGAGAGCACACTGTCAGTCCCATGGTTTGCCTTTCTCGTCTGGCCTGATAGTAATTAGTCTACCCTTTGATTTAACAAGAAATTATTCTGCTGGTCTCCATTAGCAGGTAGCGATGGCACATAAAAACAGAAAGTAACATTAATTTAATGTAGAGTAAAGCTTATACATAATATCAAACAGCCAGAAGTTTGTACAAACCTCTCTCCTCCAAAATATCTAACACACCTTGGTTCCTTTCATAATTTTTTTCAGATTAAAAAGAAAAAATTCTTTCCCTCAGTATTTT
This sequence comes from Psophia crepitans, assembly GCA_013399095.1. Lineage (NCBI taxonomy): Eukaryota > Metazoa > Chordata > Aves > Gruiformes > Psophiidae > Psophia > Psophia crepitans. The sequence continues at coordinate 109,247 of VWZZ01004729.1, forward strand.
GTCAAGATTCTATAAGTAAAAAAGGTGAGCTATACTTCTGAAGCCACATTTAATACATTTCTGCTCCTCTACAGGACCAACTACCGTATATCCTTTTGGTTTCTGTCAGCTCACCTAGGCACTTCTAATTTGCTCTAAACAGGTGTTTCTCAACTCCATTCCTTCAAAGGCAACCCATATGGCAAGTTCCTGTCCACCAACTCTCTGGAAAGGCCGTATGAGCAGATGTTTCCAGCTGCAATAGTCAGAAATCTTACTTCCTTTATACCTCCAGGAATACACTCTCTTTTATTTGAAGATTGTGTATATATGCAGAGATGGGTGAATTCCGTTAGCAGATGGAAAGTCACAGGTGGTTTTGCATGGAAGCATAATTAAATTGCATTGATCGAATTAAATGCCTGACAAAGATAGGGCCTACTCATCCCATCCTGAATGGGACAGATTAAATGCAACTCCATACTCCGGCAGCCACCATTTTGTACTTTTGAAAAGGGAAATTAATCTGGAGTGAACTCACTTGATGATCCCTGACTCTGAATCCTTCATCAAAATTACTCCTCCATCAGCTTGGGATGAAAAAGCAAATCATTCACAATTAGCAGGCTTGCTTTTTTTATTTTTTTTATTAGCATTTATGCCAGTCACAGAGCTGCTGATGCCAAAGAGGACCCCTTTCTCATACTAGAGAGAATTGAGTCATACATGCTTGGGACTATCATGCTGATCAAAAACAATTAAGGAAGGAGAGTTATTAAAGCTGAAGAGGACTATCTAATTGTGAATACTGAGTAGCTTTACCAGAGTATGAGGGAACACACTGTAGTTGTTGCTTCGAGTTTCATCCCTGACCTCAATTTACACAAAGTAAAAACCTAAGTATAGGTTAAATAATTCAGGGATCAGGACTTCGGTGTCTGTTGCTGATGTTGCAGAGAAGTCACTTTGCCATTTACATCTCAGATTATCATCAGTAATAAATACCATTAAAGGTCTAATGCAGCAAGGTTCTGAGCATCCACAACTCTGTACGATTTCTAAGTACTGGCTCATTCACAGGAAATACACAGAGCTCAATTTAAGGATACATAAAACTCTTACAGGTAGATCGTTTTGCATTGACTGGACCAGTAACGTGAAGTCAGAATTTACAGGGCTTTGTTTTAGTAACTGATGCCCAATGAGAACCTCAAACAGAAGTCAGTGTAAAAATTCTCCTAAGAGCTTTATTCCTGTAATGTGGGCCAGTACAAAAGTTTTCCTCAAAAATCACAGAATTGTGCTGTAACTACTCAAGTATCTTCAGTCAGCCAACCTGATTTGGAAACCCCATTAAGAAGACATACATTATCATAGAATCATTAAAGTTGGAAGAGATCTCAAGGATCATCTAGTCCAACCGTCCCCCCACCACCTATTATCCACTAAACCATGTCCCTAAGTACCACATCCAACCTTTCTTTAAACACCCCCAGGGACGGTGACTCCACCACCTCCCTGGGCAACCCGTTCCAATGCCCGACCACCCTTTCCAAGAAGAAATTTCTCCTCATCTCCAACCTGAACCTCCCCTGGTGCAACTTGCAGCCATTCCCCCTTGTCCTGTCACTAGTTATCTGTGAGAAAAGGCCGAATCCCAGCTCAGCACAACTTCTTTTCAGGTAGTTGTAGAGGGCAATAAGGTCTGCCCTGAGCCTCCTCTTCTCCAGACTAAACAAGCCCAGTTCCTTCAGCCGCTCCTCATAAGACCTGTGCTCCAGCCCCTTCACCAGTTTCGCTGCCCTTCTCTGGACACGCTCCAGGGCCTCGATGTCTTTCTTGTGGTGAGGGGCCCAAAACTGGACACAGTACTCGAGGTGCGGCCTCACCAGGGCTGAGTACAGGGGGACGATCACCTCCCTGCTCCTGCTGGCTACACTATTCCTGACCTCTACTGGGTTCTTTCAGATGGAAAAAAATTAAAGCAGTTTTTCCTAAAAATTTAATTCCTTGGTACCTGCTTGTGGTAAAATTCAGAAGTAGAACATCATGTTTTAGTACAAAGGTTTTAGAAATAAGTTTGCTTTCATTATTTGGAAAAGTTTGAGGCTTTTTATCTTCTTCCAAATTGCTTTGGGAAGGGCAAAATGAGGAAAAGAAAAAAAGAGGCAGATTACAAACAAGAGATTCACAGAACTATAAAGCTATTTAAAGTCTTAATCTGCAGGGATATGGATTCTGTGGCAGGATTATTTCAGCTATATTCTCTTAATTTTGCCTCAGTGAAGGAAATGTATAAATAGATAGGACACCACAAAACAGATTGTGTGTTCTCTGTTAGTGCATTTGGCTTAAGTGCATGGATTGAAAGGTGTGTCCTTAGTTTCATGCCTGTGATCAGTGCCTGTCCTGAAATGATGAGTAATTATTAAAACCTAACTAGAGAGCTGGTTTTTGGCACCCTTACTTCAAAAAGTAAGTCTTGCACAAATATGACGTAGAATCCTGGTGCAAAGTTTTTCATCATCAAGGAAGAGCATTACAACTGCTTTTGTGAAAGATATTGTTAGGAGACGAGCCAGTTAAAAATATCTTGGATTTTGTCTGTTGTTTTTTTTAAATAAGAGTAGATTTGGTTAAAAACGAAGTGATAGCTATTGGAGTTCTTCCTTGTATGCATATATATGTAATGGTTTGTGGGCATACTAGCTTTTTCTAGGATATTCTTAGAAATGGTTGTTATGTGACCTCATATAACATTTTATTGGTATGTTATTGCAGCCATTGAGAATCTCCTGGCACTTACTTAAGAGTAGAAGGTTTCCATGTTTTAGTGGAGGAGAATATCACAACATTTCCCCTCCTGTAGCTGGAAGAATTTCTTCCCTTTTCCCAAGAGAAGAAACACACTCTTCAGAATAAACTTCTACTTGGCATAGCCACAAACACTGAGAGCTATCTCATGATATGCCACACAGAGCAAGTCAGTTTATTAAAAAGCTCATGGGGTGAAAGTGACTTGCTTTAAATAGGCTCTCCATGAATATATCTATACAGGCAGTTCATTCTGATTCTGTGATAGTGTTAGCAGCCAAGGAATCTTACTTTCACGTGTCTTTAAATCTACTTAAATCAAAATAAAACACATTTAGACAGCATAAAAATTAGCCTGGGAGAGAGCTCACATCATGAAACTGAATGTGCTTCTTAAGATATATGGATACGAAGGGAGAGGATGAAGGCTTCAGCCTTTGGCAGACCCTCAAGGAACTGCCCCTCTAGGATGCTCTCAGCTGTGTGAGTGTTCCCAGTGTGGCTGAGTGCAAAGCCAAAATGGCAGAGATAAAAATGGCTTAATCTCACCCACTTGCCAGTGTAACAGACAGAGTGTGCTCATCAAGCCATTTACAGCTGAGAGACAGAGTTCAGTAGATGCCCCAGCCACCTCTTCAGTTAATAGATACTGGCTTCAGTTGAGACCCAATAGCAAGGCATTAATGCTTAGCTGATGATGCTAGTGCTAAAGATAATCAATGCTTTGTTATCGCCACTGAGGGGAGTGTCTGAGGGGATATTCGGCTTTGAGAACCCATCTGCCCTGCTCCAGAGAGAACCACAGGTGAAGAATGATGAATGTGAATACTTACACAGACAGATACCTTTTTCACCTCTCTCATTGCAAGCACCAGTCTCAGCTGCAGGGGACCAGACACCAGCAAACATTGTTCTTGTTTAAGGTTCATATGTGGTACTCATTTCTACCAAGGTCATCAATCAATTACTGTCTAATAAAAGCCTGTCTGACCCTCAGACTGCCTCCATGTCAGAGGATTTCAGTGCTGAACATTCAGCCACACATGTGAGTGGTCGCAGTGTGCAGAATTCTCAAAAAGCCTTTACGGTACTGACAAGTCATGCGGGAGTCTTCCAACAAAGCCAGGGACACAGGCATGGAAGCGGCTGTTTTCTATAGCGACAGATTTCTCCAGGGTAGAAAGTTAATTTCAGTTTTCAATTCCTTCCGTTTTGCAGAAAGTCCCAGATGCATGTCGAATAGCATACCAACCGTCTTGCATAGTGCGCTGCAGTCCATCAGAAGCTAAGCTGAGACTAACACTAGATCTAGGTCTGCGAGCTGGAACTCCACAGAGGCCTTCAGACCACAAGACAGAGGCTTTACCTTTGAAATTGTCTATCTTCCTTACTATTGTGCTATTCATTTTGCCTGGAATTGTCCTCAAAGTAAAGACACTTAGGGGAATGTGATATGTGATAGTACACAAGAGACTGGTGTTTACGTGAATGCTGTGAATGCAGAAAATTCCAGATTCTGACCTACTATTTCAGGATTTTGTCCGCAGATTCCAGGGCAGAACAGCTGAAACTTTGTAGGGATTGTTTTCAGAAAAAGGAAGGGGGGAAGGGAGAAAGGAGAAAGCTCAAAATTCACACCACCATCCACTCAAACCTCTTTTCCAGTCTGAACTACTATTCAATTCAGCTACATTCATATCCGTTTCCTGATGATGATTAGAAACATTCATCAAGTGGATATTTTCTCACTCTGATGTATGGAAAGTAACATTAATTCCATATTCAGCAATAAACATGAATATTTATTATTTGCCATTTTGTTACTTTAATCATCTAATAGAGAGATAAGAGCAAAGCCATGTGACTTAGGTGTACAGTTGCACACTGTGCATAAAGTATAGAGAATGCTGAAAGGTGGTTATCATAAACATGTTGAGACCAAAATTTTGTTGACAGTGGTACAGTGAGTGGTACCATATGTCATTTTACTAAATACATTCACACGGCCAAAATGAAAATCAGAGCTGCTGACTATATGGATAATGTTCTCTTGTGTCCACACTGGTACTGAACTGCAAATAAGTGAAACAACTGGCAATACTGAAATTAAGCCAGTCAATGAAAGTAGTATAGTGTGCTTTGTTTTATTGGGGATCCTTCTAGTTGCCTACATGTAGACTTCTAGGGATATTTGAGGCATTCAAATGTCACATGCAGTCTTCTGGGGCCATTCAAGGCACCTACAACATTCATATAGACAATATGCCATGACACCTAAGATGAAGCAACATGCACCTTTCCAGAACAACAGCTGAAGGCCAGGGAGGAACCTCCTGATACCTAATGACTCTAGGACTGAACCGAGACTTGGAATAGAGTTCTTTCTCTGTTGCAGTGCTGAAGATATTTGCATTTCGTTCTTGATAAGGAGTACAAAGTTGAATCAGTTGGAGCTTCTTCTGGATCACATCTTACAGTTCAATGTGTTTTTAAACATCATAAAATGCTGTACCACAAAATTGAGATCTCTATTGTACTGTTTACTGTACAAACAGGAAGAACACCTCAGTCCAGGGCATAAGGCAAGTTCAAGATGATGAGGCACAACTGACATCCAGTCAGCAAGTCTAGCCGTGGGCTGGGACCCATATTGGAGGGTACATGGTTGGAAACAGGCATGGCTGTGATGGGAACTGTAGCTCAGGCAGGGGTCAGGTACAAGAACTTTTGCCTGACATCAGCTGCCATGGGTCAGCCTGTGCCAAAGCCTCCACGCAGACCTGCCTGGGAGCCTCTCCCCGTGTCACCAGAAGGAATAGGGGCTGCCCCCGGTTGCACTGTGTATAGGCTGGCTCTGAACTCAGGCAGACAAACCCCCAGCATGGGAGAGGATGTGCTCAGGGCCCTTATAGCACAGTTGCTTTCATACAAACAGGCTACTGTTGTGAAGGATTCAGCACTTCAGCTAGACCATTTTATCTACCTGCTTCCAGCCCACTGCAAATGTTAAGTAAATTACTTTGCAATTGCAGAAGTGTAGGGGTGTAGGAAGGCTCAATTTGGAAGAGCCAGCTCAGGAAAGGTAATTTGTTAAGGTAACTTGGTTATTTGTAATTGTTGGTAACGTTCCTAAAGATTTTTGATTTTCAGAGGGTTAACCACTTTCTACTGTCTCATTGTCTTTTAATGAGGAAGATGGGGAGAAGGAGGTAGCATTTAACTTTCCAGATTTATTGCCTAATTTTCTGAGTGTTTTGCAATGCTCAGATTCAGCTCAGTTCCCCAAGACAATGAAGTGTCAACAGATTGATTTTATTTCATGAAAATCTACTATTGGAATGACCTCTGAAGAAGTACATCTTTTTTGGAGAACAAAATTAGCTGGGTATATTTTATATTTTTCTAGTTTTTAATGCATTGACTGTTACAACTTCAAGATACAGAGTAGATAAAAATTGTTCCAGTGGTCTGATCCCATGTGAAATTATATTTAATTTAACACTGGTAAAAAATAGTGGGGAAGACAAACTAAATAAATTTATTTATTTGAAAAAATGTCCCTAGTCCTAAAAAAAAGTGATGAAATTATTTGATGAAAATATTTCTCAGAAATGTGACTCAAACCAGTATTGAATGAATGTCTTTTAGAATCATTGCTTGTATTTTCACTTTTATCCAAAATAAATGTCACATTTTTTCCAATTCCATTACTATGCTGAGCTCTCTATAATAATGGTGTGCTTTAGTGTGTGACATATATTGGCCTTTCTAAGTTGCTTTCTGTTTAGGGTTTTTTCTTTTGATTAATTTTAGTAACTATTTTGATAAGTGCTACAAATTAGTAGGTACCACGGTCCCAGAAGTCAGAGGTTTCTGATTTATATTCTATTTCTGTCACTGACTTGTTTTGAGACTGAAGTCCTCAGTGTTTCAATGCCTTCCATTTCACTCCTCTAAAATAGGACTGAATTATTTTAAATCTATAGTGATGAAATAATGAATGCTTACACAGAGATTTGAGAATATGAAGTACTCTATAAATACCAAGCATTATTATTACCAGTCTATAATGGAAGAATGCAGTCCTGGAAGGAAACCAACAATGAGTTCAAAGCTGAGGGATTAAAACTAATGATTTCAGTGCAAAGAGCAAATTTAGCCTGAGACGTGTGTGTTGCATAAACACATTTTTACAGACCTCAAACCAATTTATAATGCTTCCCTGTCACACAAATCTCATCAAAAGTATAACTATTTTATGCTTTAATAATAAGCAACAAAAAGGTCGCAAAGTGTTTGCAGGTCACAAATGATATGGGGTTCTAAACAGAGCTTATATTTCCTTTTATTTGATTGAAAAAATGCAGAACAGAAACCTCTAAGGAAAGGAAGGAGATGTTTGTATTTGGGTATCTACTTAGAACTTTGCACAAGATGCCTTAGGTATTTACCAAGATAGGAATTGCTGCACTGTAATCTTGCAGTTAACATTGCCTAATACAGCATATGCTTACAGATGCATGCACAGTGGAATTACAGTTCCCTTCCCACCATCTTCTATGTCACAGGTGCAGGATACATGTGCCCTGGTACAGTGTGGGAGTCCATACTTGACCTGTGATGCTTAACAACACTGTGATCATGGCCAAGCATTCAGGAGATCAAAGTCTGTGTATCTTTCTTTGTGCGTCTCTATTTGTCAGATTTTTTTTCCTTTTTTCCTTGGACAAGCACTATTTTGGAGCAGGTAATGTCATTATTTTATGTACTTGTGCTTTTCCATACAAAAGGGCCCCAATTTCAGTCTGTTATGACTTCTGCAATAGTTGTAAGGCTAGAAAAATATATTCTTCCAATTGAATCTTATTATTATATCTTTATTTTTCTTGAGGTTGACTTGAGACACAGAGAACAGCTAAATCCAATAGGGTTACTGATGTTTATACAGCAAAATCTAGAGCTGCAGTCCCATTTATTCACTCATCTGCCATCTAAGTCAGGAAGCTTAAACTCATAGAGCACTATCTGAAAGCCTTATAAACATTGCTGTAGATATTGCTGTAGATGTCCAAAGCTGTTCTAGCCTGAGCAGCTCTGAATAGGGCAGCCCCATATTTATTATTTTCAGGACATAATCATAGAATCATAGAATCATTAAGGTTGGAAGAGACCTCAAGGATCATCTAGTCCAACCGTCCCCCCCCCACCTATTACCCACTAAACCATGTCCCTAAGTACTACATCCAACCTTTCTTTAAACACCCCCAGGGACGGTGACTCCACCACCTCCCTGTAAACTGTCTTGGGTTTGTCTCATTTAGGAAATAAGTTTTTGTACCAAGGATCCCTCTCTTTCTATCTGGTGCAACTTGCAGCCATTCCCCCTTGTCCTGTCACTAGTTATCTTCGAGAAGGATTGCTTCCGTTGTTAACAGAGTTCTATGCAAACTAAATTTTTCTAATGAAGCCTGTAATACTGAATTCCCTGCTAGAACCCCCAGTAAAAAACAGGCAAAATTGTTGGCCTTACAGCAGTGCATTGAGCAAATGAAGTATCCTGACTCTAGGAGCAGAAAGTGTGTTGGGTATGAGATTTCTGGGGCAGAAGGAGGCTGGGTTTTTTTGGAAGCAGTGACGGGTGAAATATGTGAGCATATCCATGCAGAAGTGCTTCTCCTAGCTTGACACATTCTTACATTTGATTTTATTTAGCAATGGGAAGAAAATACAGTTCTAGGTTGTCAGAGGTTGTAATCTGGAGAATTAGGCTCAGCTCGGGAAAAAATGTGAGGGTTCTAGGTCAGAAAGAGAGGAAAGCTTGGGAGGGAGATGTGGAGTACCTTAGCTGGAAGTTTGAAAGTGGGCAAATAACTCTGACTGACAGCATCGTGTGAGTAGCATTCATGGTAAGAGGGTTTAGTGTACCTGCATTCTTTCTTTGCCTGCTCATCACTTAATCTGATGTTCTTGGGGACTGGACACATGAACATGTCTTCGATAGGATTAACATCTTTCAGAATAGATCTGAAGTCAGTCCCTCACTCCCTGGGCTGAGAGGAAAAGCCTTTTCATATGAAAGAGTTCTTTTAAGAACCTACTGCTATTGAAGACAGTTAGGATTTATATCTCACAGTCCTTAAAACCTTCTAGAAAAGCAGAATTTCACACACATTTGAGTATTTCCTGCTGGCTAACCTGGCATTATTTCCATCATATCCTTATTTGACTGGATTTTATCATGATGTACCTGTAAACAGTCTAAGTGAGTGACAAGATTTATGATTCCACTTTGGAGGTCCAGAATGTGAGCACATTGAGACAAGGTCTTGACAGTTTGAAGGGCTGGATGTACATCTCCAAAATCCTATTGCAGCCTTACACAGCAGACATCTTTCCTCTCATAGACCCTTTCACAGTATAAACAGCAATAATATGAGAGAAAACCAAATTTTTAATGACTAATTATGTGTTACTAATCTAAATTATGATAAGCAATGTAGATAAGGGTGTTATTTAAAAAAAAAAAGCATACTTTTTAATTTACAGAGTACTGTTACAGAGAGAAAGCAAAAATAGTAATCTAAATGAGAACTGGTTGGAAATTTCCAGAAAGTACTGAAATGGTTTTACTTCACATTGAATAATTAAGTGTCTTCTGAAACAAAGACTTGAACCATGACTCTCCATTAATTCCTGATACTGCAATCACTAGGATACATAGACAATTTCACACTCTTTTTCTTACTCTCTTGGGCTCAATTAATTAATATTTATAAAAAATGGAACAACTCTAGCAGAGGGGATTGAAAAAAAACCCCGTTTCATAATAACAAATGTGTTTGAAGGTAATGTATTCAGTTTGTTTGTGCGTAAACAAGGATCAAACCTTGTTCAACACCAGGCATAAGAAAGCTAGAATTTCTGCTAAAGTAAGTGATGTAATCACTACTAGCAATTCTGCATCATGGCTCTTTCAGTTAAGACTTTTTTTTTCCCCCATGAAAAGTAGGCTGCAATTAATGGTAGAGTAAATCCAGATTTTAACCTTTGTAGTGCCAGATAAAAGTGAACCTGCATGAAGTATTGCCTGACCTCCATTTTTTTTTATTGCAAAATCAGCATAAAATCCTTTGATCCTGTCTGATTTGAAAGCAATGCAGTTGTCTGCTTACACTAGATCCAGGCACATCACATTTTTTCACAGAAGTGATGCAGCAAAACACAGATCCAGTGTGTGGTGATCACTGATATACAAGTTATCATGAAATTTCAAAATCTCAGATATCACAGACTGGCTTGGTTTGGAAGGGACCTTAAAAGATCATGCGGTTCCAACCTGCCTGCCATAGGCAGGGATGCCACCCATTAGATCAGGTTGGCCAGGGCCCTATCCAACCCAGCCTTGAACACTTCCAGGGATAGGACATCCACAATTCCTCTGGGCAACCTATTCCAGTGCCTTACTATGGAATGCCCATGGAATGGTAAAAGCACTGGCCACCCATCCTCAGAATGTACTGAAATGTTGAGACTTTCAAGGAAACACAAATTTGCCCTTATATCGCTGGTGATTCTTAGGATATCAGCAGGATCACTGACAATTCATACTGTGTTCTTCCAACAATATAGTCCTTCCTATCCCCTGTGCTAAAACATTAATGGTAGAGGAATCTTTTTGATAGAGAGTGGTTTAAAATTGGTTTGTTATTTACATTGTACCAGTGGTGTTGGTGAGCCTGTTGCCATCAATGTCTTTTTATGAAGGTTATCTCAAGGTTTCACATATGTCTTATTCTAACCAGTTTTATCAATGAGTGCTAGACACAAAATGAAACATCTAGGTTCTTGAAAATATCTCAGCAAAGTGTACTTCTTGGCAAAGATAACTTGGGCATAATCAATGGGCGTATGACAGACAGCAGAGGTTTTTCTACCTCAAAGGTAGAGGATGCCTTTGAATGTATAATTTTAAAAAAATAAAATTAAAAGGAGAGAAAAGTTAAGGAGGTCTATAATGCCTGGAAGTCATTTATTTAATCTCGCACTTGACTTTCCAAAATATATCTCTTTTAAAACTCACAAAATGCAGAGATTTTTGCTGCTACACGTTCAAACTGGACAAAATCCAGTACACCAATTTATCCATGTCAGGCAAAACTAAGTTTTTAGTTAATAAGAGGAGAATTTTCAAACCTTATCCTGAATTGTCACCTTTGTCAGATCTGTAGAGATCATAATTGAAGAAAGACCTTTGCACACAGTCCCACTCTGTGTTTCTTCAAGGAAGTGAGAAGGCTTAAAAGAACTGTTGAATCAAGCTCAGAGTCATGATGAGGAAAGAAAAAATGATTAAAGATCAAAAAGAATGAAATATGTTCTTTATTAAGAAACCCAAGGACTAGCTATTGCTGCCGTTGAATCTAGTGTTTCTGACAGTGGCAGCTACAGTACTACCTAAAGAAACAGAATTGCTCTTTTTGTGCAGCTAGATGATTTGAAAGAAAGAAAATGAGTACCTCCACTAATCTTCTACCTCAGAAATGCTTCCAAAATGTTATATATGAGGTCAGTAATCTCCTCAACAAGCAGGAATTTAAAGGCTGAATATCTGTAACCTTTAACTTTGAATCTTTTAATTATGCTTTTACCTCTAGTTATTTATCAGATCGACACATTCCCTGATAGAGACTAACACTCCCGGAGGTTTGCAGGTCTGCTTTGAGAAAAGTACATTTTGTGACTGTTAGAGAGGCTTATCTGTCTTGGTTTATTTCACAAGCCTATCCCACAGCAAGTGCTCTTGCTGGCTTAGTAATTCTAGCAATAAGCAAATAGGCACCTCCAGACTTTAGACAGGATGAAACATACTATGATTTCTATATAAAAAGACCCAAAACTTTGCAACACTAAAGAAATTTTGAGGCCAGAATGTTGGTGACATTTCTCTCAAGTTTGAATCAGACCAAGGTCTGTTTCCTGACTCTCATCCTGACAGAACAGTAAAAAACCAATATTTGAGATCAGATGCAGTACCTTCTAGCTCAGAATGTGTAACTTTGTGCAAGGATGTCTTAATTAATGGCATAAAATTTAGTATGCTAACTCACCAAGTCTAATCCTTCATCCGTGACAGCATGGCTCACAGGATCAGCCCATCTTTGGGTTTCTAACACTCCCTGGTAGCTCTCCACAGCTCTGTGTGTGAATTGGAAAGCAGAACTTTTGTGCTTTTCTACTATACTCTCTCCCTCTGCTCCTCCTAGAATCAGAATGGTACTTCTGATCACATCTTCCCTCTGCCTGAAACTGCCCTATCGGTAACAATGCTCATCTACGCCTTTGCTCCGTTCATCTTTCTGTCCCTACTCATGTATTTCTTCCATCTCTGAATGCATGAATATGTAAGGGTGTTTCCTCGCTCCATCCATCCCTGCTATCCTACACCTGGAATCCTTCAATTCCTCCTCTGTGTAATGACAGAAGGGAAGAAGAAACATTGAGAAGCAGAGAAGCGAGAAGGCCATGGAGGAGCAGCTGCTTTCCCTTTCCTTCGCACAAATCAGGGGATGAGATATTCACATTTTTGTTCCAAATTCCTCGTCTCTGATTTTTTCTATCTTCCATGGTGCCACATGAACTGTCACCATGATTAAGACCTCTGGGCAGTTCTCTTGCCCTCCTTCTGCATCCAAACATATGCTAGGATTTGGGTATTTCCTGCCCTATTTTCATTTCCACAATTGATTCCTACTGTTTGGAAGCTCACTTCAGCTGTCTGGAACATGGCATGTCCGAGCTGGATAAGAAATAGGAATGGAAGTGAGTAGGAGGATATGAAGGTCAGGAGTACACTCTCACACTTTGCTCTGCCACCCACTCCCTCTGCCAATGCTTTATGCACTCCTGACCTACTCAAGCTGTCCCACCTGAATGCCTGGGCTGCTTCCGAGCTCCTTGCTCATGGGCTGTACTGAGCAGAGCCACAGAGAAGCATTAGAGAAGAAACTTGACAGATGGTTTCTGTGGTAACCCCATGAAGCCTAAACCACCTCAAGCTAAGGCTAACAGACACTAACTTTTTAGTAAATCCTGTGGAGAATGCACAGGCAGCTATGAAACCTACTGCATAGGCACCAACCCTGCACTGCCTAACAGGAAGGTTTGCTGCAGAGGGGAGGACAAGGTGGGATGACACCTGGCAGAGACAGACCACTGGTGTGCAGCAGGCTGAATCCAATGCTGGGAAGCAGGATTGTGCTTATGAGGTCTAACCTGAACCTTCAGACCTCCTGGTGGTGGGCAGAGCCCTATGGGCACATTTTCTCTGTGCAGAGCTGCACCAGGCCATCCAGAGACGGTGTCCACAGCCACAGGATACTGACTGGTTCTGGTGCCCGGCATGCATGGGTGCTACAGTCCTGGGGATTGAAGGGGGATGCTGGAGGCCCTGGTCACATGGGCAATGTAGGGTAGCTGCTGAGGTGGGGAAGGCTGGAAGCTAGTGACTCCTGAGGAGGCTGGTTATACTTGAACAAAAAATGCCCATAAATTTTGTAGACTCTCTGACCTTGAAGATGTTTAAGATTTGACTGGACAAAGCCTTGATTTATTAGGTATGTTTTGAGCAGTGAGAAAGTCTAGGCAACCTCCAGAGGCCCCTTCCAACCTAAACTATTCTGTGTTTTTATGCAGAAAGATATATTAATTTTCTAAACCATTCCACACTGGTGGTGAAAGGTATCTTGGGAACGTTCTGTATGAAAGGGGTACTATAAATTTAATGGATTATTATTATTATTGTTATTACTATTATTATTACCAGTATTAATCTTGTATGAGAGAAAACCTCTGGTAAATACATAGATAGAAGAACAAGGGTGTCTGTTTGCCATGCAGAAACCTCATGCAAATGCAAACCTGTGTACAGAAGCATAAAGACGAAAAAAATATTGCAAAAATAACAGTCTGACAGTAACATGCTGCTGCCAAACTGCCATCTCTCTCCATGAATTAATCTCTCATTTCATCTCTGGATTTACCATAGCTGTTGTGTTGGGAATACACTTACGATTGAATTGAGATCCTTCTACTCTCATTCCTCATGCTACAACATAATAAACAGTTTTATTGCCCAAGTTTCCTCAGTGTGTATATTATTAGGAATCACAGAATTTGTCTTATAGCTGACTGCAGGAAATCAATAAGAAGAAACATCTTTTAAAAGTACAGTGGCCTGGAGGATTTTCAGACAACCAACCAATGAATACAGTGAATGCTGTCACAATAAATAAATAAATAAAGTCCATTAATATCTGCCAGTCTCTGGTGCCTTAGAAATTAAAATTACAGAATTTTCACTTTTATGTTCTCTCCAAATATTGTCCTAGAATAACTCAACTCTTACTGTGTTGTGAAAGCTTTGATTAGCTACTGATACTGACTGATAGGAAGAACTGTTTGAATCAAACAGAAATAGGAGCTTGAAAATACTCTGGAAAACACATGATTTTAATGTCAAGAAAACACTTCCATTAGCCCAGCTTTTGAAAGAAACTAAAGCATTGTCCTAGTATTCTACCCATTAATTATGGGGTATTTTGAAAAGCAGTCAGATATTTGTATTCATCAAGTTTCTCTAGAAGATATGAAAAATTTTACCCCATGAGTGGTACACTGTGGCATCTGGACTTCTTGATTTTCTTCAACATTAAGTTTATTAGTATCTTCATTTTTCCCAAGATTGTATTAGACCGTGCAGAAATTGCACTATCTTCCCTTATCCTCCTTATCATGCTTATTCAATCAATTTACTAGCCAAAATTATTACTTACTTCCTCCTTTCCTCTTCCCTCTGCTTCTCAGAATTCTTTTTGACATGTTTGTACAGTTTGTAAATGAAATTCTGGCTTTTGTTTTTCTTTTGTGTTACACATTTAGTACTCTGAAATCATCATTTTAAAGACTCATGAAAATCAAAATGCTTTCTTTAGAAAATGTCAGAATGAGTATTGCCTGGAAATTAGGTGCTTACAAGTGATGAGAAAAAAGTACTTGTAGGTCTCCTAAAATTTTTCTGTTTGTGTCTTTAAAAGTAAGTAAGAGAGAGAAGAGAGAGACTACTTGATTTGATCTTTGTGGCTTGTGAATTGAATCCGACTGATTGAGAATTCCGAGAAAATTTAATCATGGAAGGGAGCTGTGATTCAGTAGGTGAAATTATGTCTAGGCTGAAATTAAGCCTAGAGCTGCCATTATTCTTTTATAAAGCTGTAAAAATGTGCTGTCCCTGGACCATATTTGCTGTCCCAGCACTGCTCTTGACAGATCTCTCTGCCCCTGCAGAAGCATGGTGTTGCAGTGCCAGGGATGAGCCAGTGAATGAATCTTAACTAGCTGCGGTGTTGTTTAGCTGTAATGATAATGGGTCTGTGCTAATCCAGCACATTGGGACTGAAGGCAGAGTAAGGATTGCTTCCGCCCGCTGCTCATTTGAAATATCTTGAGAGAGGCAGGGTTAGACTGGCATAGGGAAAACAAGTGTAGGGCAGGTTTTTCCTCCATTGACTGTGGACTGGAAGTCTGTTTACACCCAAAACACTGCTAGTATGTTTTCACTTTTTGAAGCTTATTTTTGCTGAGTTTATCACAGGCTTTTTTTCATTTGTAAACAGTTAATGTTGCTTGATGAGTGATATATGCCAGCGACTTGCCAATGGATTGCTTATAAAAGGCAGGACCTTTGTTTTTCTGTATTTACGGCTCTAGTCAATTATCTGTTCAGCTCTGTCACACAGCTGATTTCTGTTTCTTTTTTTAAAATCTGAGTTTTCTGAGAAATCTTTCTGTCACTCTTCAAAGTGAATTTTATTATCTTAGGACAAAATTACCCTATTTAATGAATTTCTGCTTGGATGTGGACCCCAAAATTAAGCATTTTACTTATTCAGCTTCCAAAATCTCCCTCTAACCCTTAGATGTGGATTATTTTCCTGTGAACATTGTTATCATGATATTCTCATTTGGCTATACAATTGGAAGAACTCAATGGCAAATGTAAACATATGCATACCCACAGCATAGTTAATAATGTGTCATAGACAGCTCAAAAGTCTATTAATTTCACTGACATATTGCCTCTTACCAAATTTCTCCTTGAGAAAAAAACCAAAACATGACAGTTCCCAACACTGATATAAAACTCCTAAGTGAAACCATTTGCAAAGGGAGACTGATGTTAATATCTACAAAGGCTTTGATATAAAATAAATATTGGTCTGAAAGGTACCTTATTTGGACAGGTTGGAGGCTGGGGAGAAAAAAAAAATAAAAGAAAGAATAAGAGCTTAAGTGAAAAGCAAGAAGCAACAGAAAAGCCATTTAAATGCATGATACTTTGCCTTTTCTTCCCCGACTCTTCTGTAATGTGAATGGTTTGTCTTACCTGCCCTGGGAACATTCTATTCTTTCTCTGCTGTTAATTACTGCATTAATACACTTAAAATGTTTAGGGAGGAAGATGGGGAAGCTGCTTGAAGTTATTTCCATACAAGTCTTTCAATTCAGATGCTCTGTCCTCTTTCCAAGCTTCACTTCTGTTCACGCTTTCTTACTCTCTTCGTGTGTCTTTGCTGAGCATGCAGAAGGAAGAGAAGCTGTGGATTTATAGCACACTTAATTCTCAAGCAAGCAGGGATCAATATTCAGGACACAAGGCCTGCCCTACCCTGATAACCGTAAACCTCCCATCTATCACTGGACACCTCAGGGAAACTCACAAATCACTTGGTTATTCCCTCCTGGATTCTTCCCCATTCCTTCTTTAGGCTTAGCTGAGTGTATTATGTGACTACTTGCTGTTCTACTTCTTAGGTCTTAATGAGAAATGAGGAGAAACAAAGGACAAAGAAGATTGTTTCTTCCTTCAGTGAGTCTGGTAACACTTCAGTATGCTTCAAGAAGTCTCAATGTTTGGTTTGTTACTTGTTTACCTCTTTGCAGAAGGCAAATATTTTCAGCTACGACAGGAGTAGAAGTGGTTAATATGACCTTATTCAGCCTGGAGAAGAGTAAGCTCTGGGGAGACCTAATGGCAGCCTTCCAGCACCTAAAGGGGCCTACAGGAAAGGTGGAGAGAGGCTGCTTGCAAGGGTGGGGAGTGATAGGACAAAGGGGAATGGATTTAAACTAAAAGAGGGGAGATTCAGATTAGATATTAGGAAGAAATTTTTTACTGTGAGGGCGGTGAGGCACTGGAACAGGTTGCCCAGAGAAGTTGTGGAGGCCCCATGCCTGCAGTGTTCAAAGCCAGGTTGAATGAGGCTTTGGGCAACCTGGTCTAGTGTAGGGTGTCCCTGCCCATGGCAGGGGGGTTGGAACTAGATGATCTTTGAGGTCCCTTCCAACCCTAACCATTCCATGATTCTATGACCTAACAATCCAAGAAGCAGATTAATATGTCCAAACTGTCTTTTGTATTAGCTGTACACCTGAACGCAATACCTGGAGACAGAAACAAAGCTTCCTGCTCCAGGTGGAGTGGGAGTGCAAACCTTCCAAAGGAAGGAATGGGCTCCACAATGAAAGCTGAATATTTTTTTTAAAGGAACTTGTTCATTAGGTTCCTGGTTTTGGCCTTGGGCTAAACCTTTAAACACTTGTGGAGCTGCATTGAGCAGCAGCTAATTAAATTAGAGGAGCCAGAAGCCAAGTGTGAGAACAAGGTGGGCAGAGGCAGTAGCATTGCCAGCTGGGCCCCAGACCCACAATACACCAGCAGGTAAGATGGGAACACTCATCTGGTGGTGGAAGCCAGTGTTACAAATAGTCTAGTGAAGCCCCAGCAAGTTCATAGTGAAGAGGTAGTTTGGAAGTCAAGCCAGGTTAGGGTTTCTGCCAACACCTTTCGAGTTCCAATTTGCCTGAAGAGCTAGATTTGTTTTGCTCCTAGGTCTAAACTTTAGTCTAAACCTAATCTGAGTGATTTCCTAGAGAAACAAGTTGTCAGTGGAGAATTTTGTGCTACCTACCCCTCTGACACTCCCTTTGCAAATCCACTCCACCTGGAGTTCTAGAATTTGTCTCTCACTTCACCCTATATCTTACCCCAAACTTAGATGTGGGCTGAGATTTAAGCCACAAGAGAAGCCATAACCCAGAAGAAGTTGTTGGGGAGAAATCTTGGTGCAGTCTAATCCTTCTTTTGCAGGTCCCTTGCAGCCCCGCTCATCTACAGCTTTTGACTTTGTCTCTCTACTAATGTTAATGCTAACCTCTGACTTCAGGTGAGCTGAGGCTTAGTCCAAAACCCCCTTCTGTAACCTAGAGGGAGAAGTTGTCAAGGAGTGTTCTTGGTACAGCTCACTTTTTCTGGTATTCCTTTTCCAGTCTTACTGTACCTACCTGCAGCTCTAGGTTTTGTCTCTGTCACCTAGGCCTAATCCTAAAGCTAACCCTAACCCTAAGCCTCAAGGCAGGATGAAACTTAGCCTGAAATCTCTTTCCAAACCCATGAGGAAGCAGCTGTCAACAAAGAATTCTTGATGCAACCCACTCTTTGTTTTTTGGCCCTTTGCGGCCCCACCTCCACCTCGAGCTGTAGACTTTTTCTCACTGCTCCCTAAACTTTTTTTTTTTTTTTTAATTTTCAGGAACTAGTCTCACTCATCTTTTCCAGCTATTCTTTTGATTTTATTCAACATTTGTCCAGCATATTTCTTTGTTTTGTTCCTCACATAGGTATCAAATGTATCGGTGTGTAAAAGTTACCTAAAAGCTCACATCTGTTCTGCAGTCTTGCTCTTTACTGTGGTTGCCCATCTGTTCTGTATCTGTTGTATCATACATTCCTTGATGGATACCATTAATCAATGATGCGGTTTTATTTCATGCATTATCTTTGTCCTTTTATCAAGCATGTTTGCAAACTGTGGCCATGAACATCATTCCATTTGGTTAAAATGAAATGATTTTCAGAGCAAGTTTCAATGTTTTCTTTTTCACCATACAATCCCACAGATATCTTATGTAATCACATGTTATTCTACTGTGAGACTGCAACTACCTTACTTACTACTTTATTATCTGGCCACTCAATATTACTTCAGTTACATAGCTACAGTAGTCATACTTTATATTTTCCTGGTCATCTTAGCATGTCTTTAGTCATGTCTTGCTCCTGAGCATTGTTCTTCCAGGAACATTAGCCCAGATCAAGTAAGATCTGAAATATGGTACATAATGCCATGTTAATATAAAGTAAGAGTTAGGTCAGAAATATCAGCATCCCTGACTGTGTTTTATTCATGTAAAGCCAATCAGACTGCTACCACTCCATTTCTAACAAAGAAAATGCCCGATTGCTTGCAAGTGTCTTGGGCATACTCGTGGTACAGGCAGTGTTTGACTGTGTTTGACAACAGCATGGCTCTCTAATGCAGCCCATTTCCTTCACCAGTGGCATGGGCTGATGTTCTGTTAGTTGCTTATGATTACTTTAAAACAGTAATTCTATATTGAATACATTCAATTTTCCCCAGTTTTAAAAGCTCAATAGATAAAATTGTCAGCAGATTACTGTGAGGCTGGGTGGAAAACGGAAGCATGTTACTAAAACTGTGAACGTCACCTGCAGCGTCAACGGACTTAATATACATGTGTGAGAATTTGCACATCTTGATTACAGAGTTCAGTATTCAATCCAAGGCAAATTAAGCCCTGAATCTTTAGTATGGGTTTTCTTGTGCAGATATGGCGCTAATTTGATGTTGCAGTCTAGATTTTTAAAACCTTATTGCATATATTGAGTTGCTTATGTGAGTAAGTGACCTTCAATTTAACCAAAGTTTCTTTCCTTAATTTTTTATGATTAAAAACTTGAATTCTGGAGCTTTAAAGTTGTGATAACAGAAGATACATTAAATAGATCATCTTTAACTTTATTTCATTCTGTAGAAGCTAATAATTAGTAAATTATACTAGTAGCCGCCTTCTGATTTGCAAATTCAGAGGTAACAGTATTTCAAGAATCCATCAACAAAAAGGCTTTTCACAAACATATTCTTTTCCTTTTTTGGGCTAAAGGCCTCTTAATAAAGTCCTTATATGCTTTTACCGTAGTTACTGAAGTTCAGAAACAGTTCTTATTTAGTCCTCTGGCCCCAGGATCTGCCTTGGTAGTAAGGGTTTCCTTATTACTTGCAGGTGCCTTTACAGGGTGAATTCAGTAAGTGCCCTTCTAATTCTGGCTTTGGTCCTGAGACACTAAATGATGAAGCTTTTATCTCTCTGAAAATCAAAACTATTATACTTAATTTTGGTAGTTTCTGTAACTATATCCTGGCAAGCCTCTGTATAGCCTCTGCCCTGTCTGTTTAAAGAAAATGAACTAGTATTGGCCTAGATTGCTTTTTTAAATCTTCGCCTGGAGCATGTACTCTGTTCACATTTTGAGGTCTCCCCTTTACAACTACTCGGGAAACTGAATGAGCCTTTAAAAAGTATTTATTATGATTTTTCTTCATAGGGCATGTAACTCATTGTTACATGAAAAAAAAAGATCAGTAGCTACAGTTAGAATCAGTGGTTCTGGAGGCTTTTCACCCATTGGAAAGTTTCTTTCTCTGAAAAAATCAGGTTGAGTTAGTGCAGCTCATTTTATTATGTTTCTGGAAATTATAACATTTAGCATTTTATTTCTTCAATACATTTAATCAACTTCAAGAAAGTTCAAAATTTCTCAAACTTTTGTATCTGGTGCTTGTCTTAGTAAGTCAAAACATGTGCTGATTATATGAGAGATGCAAGGTCATGGTGTCCTGGATTTTCTATATATCTACCTAATTAGTCCCCTTAAAAAGTGAAAAACAAATGAGATTTCTTAACAGGAGTGTTACTTGCTAACCTTCATGCCCATAACTAGAAAAATGGAAACATTTATTCAGAAGAAAGAAGAGATTACCTCCCAAAAATTTGGGTAATACCCGTAATCTTTCTGTCAGAGTCTAGATCTGACATCTAGGAAGATACTTCGTGAGTTTGCCAAGACATTAACAACCATACAAATAGTAAATAGCAGAAAATCACCCATGGTTGAAAGTGCACTCCATGTCCAGTTGGTGATTAATAATGAATGGGACAAGCCAGGGGGCCCTTATTTCTCAACATCTTCATCAGAGACCTGTGTGATGACACAGATGGCTCCTCAACAAATTTCCAAATAACAGAATTGTTAAGGTTGGAAGAGACCTCATGGATCATCTAGTCCAACCATCCCCCTACCACCTATTACCCACTAAACCATATCCTTAAGTACCTCATTTAACCTTTCTTCAAACACCTGCAGGGACGGTGACTCCACCACCTCCCTGGACCACCTGTTCCAATGCCCGATCACCCTTTCCGGAAAGAAATTTCTCATCTCCAACCTAAACCTCCCCTGGCCTAACTTGCAGCCATTCCCCCTTGTCCTGTTGCTAGCTATCTGTGAGGCCAACCCCCGGCTCGCCACAACTTCCTTTCAGGTAGTTGTAGAGGGCAATAAGGTCTGCCCTGAGCCTCCTCTTCTCCAGACTAAACAGTCCTAGTTATCTCAACTGCTCCTCACAAGACTTGTGCTCCAGCCCCTTCATCAGTTTCGTTACCCGTCTGTGGACATGCTCCAGGGCCTCGATGTCTTTCTTGTGGTGAGGGGCCCAAAGCTGAACACAGTACTTGAGGTGCGGCCTCACCAGGGGTGAGTACAGGGGTATGATCACCTCCCTGCTCCTGCTGGCCACACTATTCGAGATACAGGCCAGGACACTGTTGACTGCCTTGGCCACCTGGGCACACTGCCGGCTCATGTCCAGGCAAGCGTCAAACAACACCCCCA
>VWZZ01004729.1:137374-166792 GCA_013399095.1 Psophia crepitans
ACACTATTCCTGATACAGGCCAGGATGCCGTTGGCCACCTTGGCCACCTGGGCACACTGCCAGCTCATGTCCAGGCAAGCATCAATCAACACCCCCAAGTCCTTTTCCTCTGGAAGGAGATGAGGTTGGTCAGGCAGGACTTGCCTTTCACAAACCCATGCTGGCTGGGCCTGATCCCTCGGTTGTCACGGACATGGCACATGATTGCCCTCAAGACGGCTTACTCTATGACCTTCCCTGGCACCGAGGTCAGGCTGACAGGCCTGTAGTTCCCCGGATCCTCCTTACAACTCTTCTTATGGATGGGTGTCACATTGGCAAGCCTCCAGTCATCTGGGACCTCTCCGGTTGACCATGACCACTGAGAGATGATGGAGAGCTGCTCGGCAATCACATCCGCCAGCTCCCTCAGCACTGTGTATGTTGCATCAGCACTGTGTGTGTTGCAGCTCAGGAAGCAATATAGGGATCAGGCAAATATAGGGATCAAGATTCTTTTTCTAATTAAGGGTAACTGAGGAGGTAGGTTTTCAGTTCACATGAAAAGTATATAATTACTGCTTGTAAGCCCATTTCAGAACTCTGGGTATAAAATACTATGATTTACATATTTTCAAACACTTTCCTTCAAAACTCAGAATAAACTTTTCCCATTAACCAAAACAATGCTTTTGAAGAATATTTTACTTTATTATGAAGTCAATTCCAATTTTTTAAAACTGTAGAAAAGTACAGTTTTGTACAGTTAAATACATTATTTATTGAAAAATATGTTTACAGAAGAGTGCATCTAGACCTGAAGAACTCACACACATATGGACTTCCTATTAATTGCTACAAAAATGTTCTTCCTGTAGATTGTTTGCTTTCATACACTTGCTATGCAGAGAACATTGCTGGACCCAAGGTGGGGATATTTCTTATCTATCTTTCTATCACTTTCTTTTCCAATCTCTTTGTCTTTAACTTCCTTTTCAACACACCAAGGTAATTGCATCACAAGTTTTACGAGGCCGTTGTCTCTCGTGATTCCACTGATCTTTAAGTGTTGTTATAACCTTTGCCAAGCCTCTATCTTTTGTAGTTCTGATGAGTTTCAAGTAAATTTTTAGTTTGTTTAAACCTCTAGAGTAATTGTCATTCCTCCTGATTACCGCACAGAGTATTAAAAAAATGACCTCTCCTTTATACCCACCAAGTGGGACGGGACAATGGGTAAAAGACACAAGATGATTAGACACACCATGAAGTAAAAAACCAGCAAAATTTATGGGGCAATTTTGCTAGGGGTTACTAGGCTAATATCACATACTATTTTAGAAAAAAAAAAAAAAGTCATTTTGTGCTGGCACTTTTTGCTCTAAGAAGTGACCAAGCTGGTGAGGAAAAGAAGCAAATGAATTCTTGTATTCTTATAAAAGAAAGTAATTAACTTGCTACTGCACATTATAAGAATTTCTGACTCACTATTCGCTTATAGATGAGGTCAGACATTAGCTAAGGCAAATCTATAATGTCCCATCAATGTGACCCTACTGCTGAAGAGTTGGGGAGTAGGAGACACCATTTACCTTCTTTGAGACTGTGAGGATTGATAGGTGACAATAAGTTTAATCCAGGTCTTTTCACACCATAGCTTTTTAGAGTAATACATGAAAAATTTGCAAATGTTATTCCCCTGTGCAGCTTTGAATCCACTTTTTTTTTTTGTGGCAGTGATGTAAGTGATTTACCTTCCTTTCCACTGGTAAGATGGAAAGTAACCCATGTAACAATTTCCTGGTTTAGACCTTGTCTTAATAAACTGTCAAATGCTGTCACTCAGGACAATTATCTCTAAAGATAATTTAATTTAACAGATAGTATTTCATACATTATACAAGCTATGTGAACTTCCAGATGGGACTCATGGTAAAAAGACAGAGGACCAACCTAGGCCTTTCTTCCTGCAATCTCTGTGACTGCAAGAACAGTTGGAAAAGGTTAATATTTCTCTCTATTCCAAACTCAAATTTTCTGAAGCTGTTAAGGAGAAAAGAGAGGTTACGGAGAAAAGAAGAAAGGAGTGACAACCTGTAAGAGATTCTGCAGATGATTTGTTTACATAATCACACTTGTTAAGGATCAAATAAAGGAAAATATTACCGCAAGACAAAAAAAAACCCAAAAAACCACCCAAAACCAATCCAACACCCAACCTATAATTTCTAAAACATAAGTGGACATCTTAATTCTATATGTCAGACTTGCTTTTTGCTTCTTTAATGATCATTATATGCTGGGTGTTTTTATTTATAAACAAAACAAAATAAAACAAATCCAGTAAAAAACCTCCCAGCACCTCAGCAAGGATGCCATTCTTACCCTAAGTGCATGATTTTGAAAAGTGTAGTGCTAGTGGTGCAAACCAAGCTTAATATGCCTTGAGTAGTTAGCCAGTGATTCCAATTCAGACATCCTTGCAGTTCTCTGGCCTCACAGTGGACACAGTAGGAGTGATTTTTCTTAGAAAAGTACCAGGAATTTCAAAACAAGATTTCAATGCCAATGTGTTTAGTGCAGCACAAACAGAAGGGGAGAGAAAGACTGTACTCCAGAAAAATTACAGTTTTAAATGTAAAAGAAACATAAAGAGATTACTGTAAAGCTTCTATTAAGAAATTCTTTCTCCTCAAGTGAAAGGTACTTCCAGCTGAATGACTAGCACTGCAAAGTAGTGACATGCCTTATAAATGAAAGCTTTTCACAAGGAAGTGAAAACCCATAATTTATATTTTTAATTTAAAATTTCTTCAAATTTTTTATCTGAAAAATATTTAATTTGGAAGTTAGACTACTTCCTTAAAATGTTTTGCCAAATCAAAAATAATCATGATGATCATTATTATAAAGAAATTTTATACTTTTTATTTTATAAAAATAAATTCAAAAAACCCCTCATGTTCTGACTCCTTTTACTCATAAAGGGTCAGTAAAGGTAAAACAGCTTTGCCAGATAACAGAAAAGGTCAGTGGTAGAGATGGGTCTTGAAGAAAGCTCCTTTAAGTTCTACTGTAGCAAAATAGTCAGACACAAACTGTTCTGGCCAATCTTTCCAAGAAGTTCCTGTTACTAGACACACAGTGTTTAAATAATTCTCTTCATCCCAGAATATGCTTCCTCAGAATTTTTAGGAAATGTCAGGCAGTTTTCAGGCATACTCTCAGTAGTCCTATAATTTGTGTATTGACCATCTCATGTATGAATGTTGTTTGAATGAAAAGCTTTGTGATAAGCCAAATTAATGCTGTGACCATTGTTCAAAAAGTGACCCCTTTTTAAATCACCATACATTTTTACAAATTTTGAAGTGGAAATGGTGGTTGGCAAAGAATGGAGTGACTTTTTTTCTTTATTTATCTAAGGCTAGAGTGTTTTTCTGTGATGATATCTAGAACTTCAAGAAAGGAATGAAAGCATATTTCAAAATAGGTGAAGATAAGGATTATTCCATGCTTAATAATGTAGTTCAAAGAGGGAGGCATTGGGGCACTGAATATTGGCTATACTACATCATATAAGTGTCAAAGTATTATCAAGAAATTGTACTAACAGTGACTAAAAAGATGTGACTTAGAGATTGTGACATAATCTTTCTTTTTTTTTTTTTCTTGAAAGAAATAAATGACTAGGGGAGCTCATAAAGCAATACACGCACTGAATTTGCACAAGCCCGTATGTTAGGATGTGCCTGCCTGTATGTTGCAGATCTATTTCTAAAGGCGTAGAGAAAACGAAGTGATCAGAGAATATGGGGAAAAAAGATCAAGAAATACAAAATAAGACATTTTGTATACACTTACACCAGTGAACCTGAGGACGGAGAGAAAGAAGTTTTACTTTCCATCTGAGTTAAACTGAAGAATGACCCTTTGTGATTAACTTTAGCTAGGTCAGTGTGTTATTAAAGAGGAATAAGAGGTTAGTTATGCTTTGTGCTCCTGTTGTGATTTAACCTCAGCTGGTAACTGTGCACCACACAGCTGCTCATTCACTCCTCTCCTTGAAGGGGATGGGGAGGAGAATGGAAGAAAAACCTCCTGGGCTGAGATAGAGGCTGTTTAATAGGATAACAAAGGAACATTAACATTCACAATACAAGTGATGAACAAACGCAATTGCTCACTGCATGTGAAAGGAAAATAAAACAATCTGATGCCCAGTCTGCTTCCGAGCACCCATTCCCCCTCCTGGCCAGCTACACATTACACACAGAGCATGACATTCTATGGCAGGGAATATCCCCCTGGCCAGCCTGGGCCAGCTCCCCTGGCTGTGCTCTCCCAGCTTCTGCTGCGCCTGGCAGGGCCTGGGAAGCTGAAAAGTCCCTGACTCAGTGTAAACACTACAACTACCCAGCAACAACTGAAACATAGGTGTGTTACCAACATTATTCTCATACTAAAACAAAACCACAGCACTATACCAGCTACTAGAAAGAAAAATTAAATCTGAAACCAGGACAGTATCCACCCCTTATTCCTTACCATCTATGTCATATAGATGTCTTATACTTCCCAACACATTTAATTTACCTTTCACTGAAAAGCAGCCCTTTGTGATTAACTTTATCTAGGTCTATATGTTGGTAAAGAGGACTAAAAGATTAGCTATACCTTTTTGTGTCCTTTTCCACTGACTGGTTTCTTCTGCATTAGGAAGACCGTTGTTCCTTTCTATCTTCAGCAGACAGATGGACAAAGGAAGGAATGCAGAGAATGCATTGCACCTCGACTCCAGTTACTCCAGTGTGCCAGTCTCAAAAGCAGAGTGGGAGGATGGAAGGATAGAAAGTTTGCAACATGCAAGAAATGAAATGTGGGCTATTGACTTGGGAATATGGAAGAGTTTTTCACTTCAGGAGCAAGGGAAGATCGTGCAGGGGAGCTATGATTTTGAGTTACATAGTCTTTTCTCTGATCTCTTCTGAAGTTGTGCAAAAGCATAAGCATTTTCCAGAAAGTTCAAAGTCAAGTCACAGAAAAACCTGAGCATGTAAATTTTAATATCTCTAGTCATCTTCATTACTCGCTTTGTTTCTAATTCCATTCCATCATTTTTAAAGGTGACATGACTGGGGTCCCTCTTACTCAAGATGTGTGATTACAGTGTTTTGTCTACTGTTTTGTGCCTATTTTATTTCATATTCTGTTCACTTCTTCCCTACTTCACCTTGAGTGGATGTTTCCACTATATTGTCCACAATAATTCCCATATGAGTTTTTTTCTTGAAAGTTTTCCCAAGTGCAAAGCACATCAGCATAAGTTCATACTTGCCACTGAAAGATCTTCTAGATGCAACAACCCATGTCAGACAGACAGAAAATATGAGAAGCATGACTTTTTTTCAGGACATTTACCCTCAGCAAAGGAAAAATCAACTTCAATGTACAAAAATGTACTTACCGAAGAATCGTTGTAATATTTCCCAATAAGGAAATAGCAAAACC
The DNA here is from genome assembly GCA_013399095.1 of Psophia crepitans. Taxonomy (NCBI): domain Eukaryota; kingdom Metazoa; phylum Chordata; class Aves; order Gruiformes; family Psophiidae; genus Psophia; species Psophia crepitans. Next base: position 142,865 of record VWZZ01004729.1, read on the forward strand.
TCACATTTCCTGCCTTTTCACGTTTGGTCTCACCCAATTTTTTCTGCACGCCATCTTATATGTATGTGATGCTTTGTAAAATGACACTGAAGCAGAAGAGAGGGGAAAGATTGAGAATACCCTTAATCTAGGTTTTATGAAATCTTATCAGTTAAGAGGGAACAGACAACAGTTACACTTCTTAATAACCTGATGCTGTCCAACATGCATTAGCTGAGTTAATTTGAATGGATTTAACTCCCCCTTCCTTTTCTCACTTCCTGAGACCTCAACAGATTGTTTCAGCTGAATGTGAATGAAGGAAATATGCATGAAACTTCTTTTCTATAGCAGTGAGGCTTGTAGTATAAAGTGCTTTGCACTAGTGAGAATCTGAGGACATAGTACTTGACAGTAATCTCACTATATGCATCAGGCATTCTGCCTCTGCCAGTGGCTGTTACCTGGTATTTCAGAAGGTGAATTACATCTATGTAAGAATAATACTGTCTTCCAGTTTGGAAAATGTTCCATTCTAGGCATTTCTTCCTACTACTCCCATCTAGAGCTGATCCTGAATTGTGAGCTTTTAATATGCATGTTGAGCTCTGATCTGCACTTTGTTAAATTTGTTAAATCACACCCTGCATTCTCAAAGACAGCCATGCTACCAGTCTTGAAGGACTTGTTCAGCACTAAACCACAAAGGCTTATGTCAACCGAAATACAGTTTTTGCTTGCTTCATGATTATCCTCTTTTAACCAGAAATGATCTCTTGTTCTGTTGGAGGAACAGGGTTAAAAGAGGATGACAGAACAGGTTTACCAATGCCCTTCATAAGGATTTCATATGCCTTCTCAATAGCTCTTTAAACCCTATTGCATCTAATAGGATTATTCCTGGTCTCAATGGCAGCAAAGCAAGGACTTGCCTAATTAGATAAAAGGACATTCAAGACTTTATGAAAGCTGTTTTTCTTTCATAACAACTAATACTGGCATATGTACATGGAAATGAGAAGGAGGAGAGCCTGGTAGATGAGCATGCTAGCCTGCTGCCCACGTGACCTCAGTTTTATTCCTGCCATGTCAGTGACCAGTTTAGTGCTCTTTGGTGTGTCACATTGATTTTCTCTATCTTTTTCCCAATCTGCAGCATAAAAATCTATGTAATTTTTTAATTTGCTTTGAAATACGTGAGTCAAAAGTGACTACAGAGTACGTCTAATTGTGATGATGCAATAATTTTCTAAAATCAACATTTTATAATTCAGAGATTTTGGGGAATTTAACTGTCAGCATTGAATGGCTTTGTTCAGGTTAGGAACTGCTACATAATAATTTCATTTAGAATTTTGGGAAAGTGGTGAGGAATCCCATCTTTTATTTACTTTTTTTTTCTTTTTTTTTTTATTAGATGAAATAAGAAATTCAGATCTTCACAAGAATCTGTTGTACTTGGAAAAATAACTTAAAATGCCAAAATAAATATGTTTTAAAAGGTCAGTTAAAAGAGTTTTGTGTAATATGCATATTATCTTAGCTTGAAGTGCCGAGAGTGCTTTATACTGTATTTATGCCCCAGTTCTAAAAGTTTCAAGCTGAATTTGACAGGATCTGTAGGAAGTCAACAGCTCTGAAGACCATGTTATTTTTGAAAAGTTAACAACTGCCTGCCTTGGGAACAAAAGCTGTGTGCTTAAAATGCAACCTTCCCTTGTGTATATGTCCACATCACAACCTTAATGCAATGTTACTGCACCAGACTTCTTGGTGATCTGGAAAGCTTGTTTTCAGGCTGAAAATTCCATGCTGTGTCTCCTTGCCTACACAGTTTCTGCTCTTTCTCCTAAAACTGACTGAAATGGGTAAGAAAGGAACAAAGATGACAGGTATTAATTAATTAGGGCAGCTTTATTATAGAGAAACTCACAGTGTATTGATTAGAGGTTCACAAATCATAATGAATAGCTTAAGACATCACTGTCTTTTAACTTGGGCTAGGTTTTAAGCAGTTATTTAGGTGTTAAACAGAACACTATGTCATCAGTTGTTGACTAATCTATTCACCTGAAATGGTCAGTCATGGTTTTGGAGGAAGTCACCCTACCTATGGCCTTTCAAGATGTTACTAAACTATGTATGTCTCTGCTTATTCACAGGACTGCAGTGTTAATGAATGCTCATGTGACAGAAATGCAGTGAAGTAAGAAACAATGTGGAACACATCTGCAACTTCCAAAAATCCTTCTTTTAGAAACCAAAGACCACCTTCAAATGTAAATACTTAGCATTTGGCTTAACGAGTTTCAGGCACAACTTTTTTATTTACCGTAATAGGTCTTCATTTTCTGATTTTGTATTTATAAAGCTATAAACCCAAGAATTACATAACAATACTTCCTACCTATAGGAAGCACAAATCAGTTTAGCAATGATGACTTTCTAGAAGCTGATGAGTGGAGAGGCAGAAGCCAAAAAATAGATCAGCTTCCTTCTGCTTGGTCATGGCTCCAGCCAACTGACAGATGATCAAAACTTGTGGAGATCTGATAGCTGTTTGCAGGCTCTTCAGAATGAGATTGAAGACCTAAGTAAAATTCTGATGAGATGAATGTCCTAAAACCCAACCAACCAACCAAAACCAACCAAGAAACAAACAAACAAAATTCCAAACCAGCCAAACCACAAACAGAAACCCCACAACCTAGTAACAAAAAAAAAAACCTTTCTAGGAAGGCACTGTCTGGCAACTTTGATTAAAGGCAAAGTTTGCTGCTGTCAGATGATGCAATTCAGTGTAATACTATTTACTTCAGAGGAGACATGCCGTTTTACCCATACTAAGGATGTGGCATATTGCTTTCTCTGAAGCTGTGTTATCTCTTCTGAGCATAATAAGGGAAAAGATGAAGTCTTGTGTGTTATCATGATGGATGTCATTAATTTCACACAACAGCTGCTGAACATCTGATGCATTAGTTGTACTAACTGTGGGACAGGAGGAGTTGCTATAGGTTCTTTAAACCTCATAATAAATTTGCTGTCTCAGAGTGAATTAGCTGCCAGATATATTTAGTCATGACAGCAAAGGCCCATTGACTTCAACAAAAACTTAAGGATTTTGTCCATAGTAAACCTAGGAGATGCGGTGCTTGTCTTGAACTGACCAAGAAACAGTTTTCTTCTCCGTGATCTTTCCAAAATAACAAATCCAGCTCTCTTCTGCTGATGATACATATGTTCTATAAAGAGAAACAATGATGTTTTTATTCTTCTCTTACATGGAGTTTCTAGGCAAATATCTAGGAGTTTCTAATACAACTGCCTTTTTTTTTGTTTGTTTGTTAATTAATGAAAAGGCCAAATATAAACACCATGCAGTTCATTTATGTTTGAGGTAAAATTAAATACAATTTATTTATGTACATCTAGCATAAATACCTGTTTTATCTAGATTTATTGGGATGTAAGAAGGCAATGAAAGCCATGAACTGTGTTACACAAAAGTGATTTTGTATCGGTTGGTCTAAACTACTATATTTTTTTCTTCTCTTACTTTGTTCAACATTTTTAAGGGTGTTTTAGGTCTGTTAAAGTATGAGCCAATGGGTCCCAGAGATGGAATTCCTCAATTTAATCACAGATAGTGCAGGGAAATCTGTTGTTGAAGCACAGCTTTCAACTCACTACCTGTTGTTAATGGCATTCCATCATGACCAGATGGGCTGTTTTAATGAAAGGCAGAAGCTTAGTCTTGCAAATGATGAGGTCTTGGAAGTTATTTTATGACTAAGAAAAAGATAGTTTAATCACTGTTAAGCCTGTTTAAACTCCACTAGCTTTTTAGATTCACTCCTAAAACTCCAGTGGTCTGAGATACTTAAACTATTATTACAGACAAAATATTGTTCTGAAAAGGACCTAACTTTTAGCTTCAGTTTTAGCATGTCACCATCAACCACCATCTGTTGTTTTTCTAAGATAAATGGAAATTGTGTTTCAACAAGGTTATATACCTGCATTTTGGAACCCTAGTGTTTGTTTGTAGTTGCAAGAATTCTTGTTGACTAACTGAAACAAATGGGAGATTTTATACTGAAACATTTTTAAAACTGAAACAGTATTATTTTTCTGAAAAAAACCTCCTCTTAACATGCATTTTTTAATTTTTCCTTGAAAAAACAGTCATATAGAATATTTAATCAGATAAATGTTTTTGTCATCTGACCTTGTTTCAATTAAAAACACTTTGCAGCTATTCAAAAGAAAGCACATTTTACTAAGGTAAAAAAACGTTTTCTAAGCATCAGTGCAAATTTGAGGTAAGAACAAATGTTACAAAACACTGTCTTTTCGGTAGGAGAAGAAATGAAGTTCATATGGCAGTGCGTTTTCTTATCCTAAAGTGAGAAATATCAGTTTTCATTTGCATTACAGCAATTAACTTTAAGAAAAAAGAAATCTTACCAGAACTCATAAAAAATAAGTTTGTGGGGAATAAATTGTACCTTTATCATGGAACAAAATATTCTACATTCACAGCAATCAGTATATACACACACAGACAAGACACAGGTATTATATAAAGATTTTGGAAGAGGATATCTGCAAATGTACAGTATAGCCATAAAATGCAGTCCTCTTTTCTGATGCTGTAGCATACTATAAGAGAAACAGAAAGATACAAAAAAAACAGATGGCTGAATGAAAGTTTATTCCTGCAAATATAATACTTCTTTGTCACAGGGTAGAGAGGGAGAAGATTGGTCTTCTCAATCTAATAATGCATGAAGGTGGCAGAATCCTGTGTAGGCCAATAGGCCCTAATTGCCCCAACCAGCTTCACCTCACACTTCCCTCCCAAACCCAGGTTCTTCATTTAAACTGAGGCTTGGGAACCTACTCCTAGCCTGAGCTGTTGCAGATAAATATGAGCCAAGCACTCTTCACTGTTCCTGACTTGCTGATGGAAATTCCTGGATTTGACCTGATCTGACTTGTCACCTTGCCTACGTGTGATGATTACTGGACCATCAATTGCCCCAGTTGCCCTCACTGCTACTGCTTTGCTAACCCTGTTTGGACATTGTAACGCTACAACCTTGGTGGAGAGAAGGCTGCCCACCAGTGTTGTGGCCCCTTCAGCTCCTCTTGTGGAATCAATACACTATGGCAGAAGATACCTCTGTCTTCACAGGTATTTCTCTATGGATGTTTCAGATCTCTGTGGAGGCAGTCTACTATCTCAGCTGAAAGTATTTTATAATGCTACATTTCAGTATGCTGCTACTTGTTCCATATATCACAGGACTCCTTTGAAGTGTGTCCTTGAATCAATGTGATATTTAATAGCTCATTAATAATATGCAGATTTATTGTAAACCCTGTTATGCTGTAGCTAATATGATACTGATACCACGTGGCTCAAAGTATCAGCATCTAAGTAATTTATTGAAACAGAGTGCTGGATGTAGTGTCATAAGGTAGATGTCAACAGGCCAGGTTCTGCATTCACTCAGTCATGTAAGCATGACATGTAGGGATGGACAAACTGATAGATTAAATACTCCAGCTTATTTTTTAAAAAGGTTGTGTGGTGTAGCACTGAACATGGCCTGGAAAAATCAGGTGAGAAAATGCTTAATTGAGGTGAAATATCAAGACCTCAACTTTGAATAACTTAGCAAAGTAATCTCATAACAGACTTATTGAAGAGTTGCTGGACATGCACCCTTAGCCTGAACATACTCAGGTTTATCTGTGTATGCTGACTCTAACATACAGAAAACTATAGTGAAAAAATGTGGCATGTCACTTAAAAACTGATGATAACAGCTCCCTGTACAGCTCTTCTACATAGATTTGAAGCTGTTAAATTGCTATAGCCAATTTTTTTTTCAAATGTGCTCCAGCACCTTTAAGTTTTTGAGGTCTCCATTGGAGTCTTTGTATTCTTTTAGTTTTGTTTTAATGTTTAAAAAGACAGATGAATGAATATCAGCATGGCAATTGGTTTCTCTGTTAAAGATTTGACCTGTTCGTAAAGGCATACTGCAATTTTGTTACTGATTCTTCATCATTCCTTTAAAACATTTATTTTAGAGAACAGATAACAATAGAAACTGTCGATTACTGCTGTTTGTTAGAAGGACACTGAAAGGGAAAACACCAGCTAGGAAGTAGTAGAGTCTTAGAATCTCTTATTTTGCTTCATCATCTTCTTACAACCAGCTCTTTATTTCAAGAAATTACTAATATGCTCAGACTTAAGTCTAGGGAGAAGTTACATTTAAAATAAAAAATTTGTAGGAATCTTTCTTAGTATGCAAAAGCCTCATTTAGTGTTGTGAGATCCCAGTCTTTACTAAATACAATGCCTTTCTAGTAGCTATAGGTTCTTCAAGAATTGCAACCTTGTTAACTAGATCAAAGTAAAAATAGAAAATGTAAACAGATATTAAGTATTCAATTTTTTTCAGTTAATAACATAATATATAAATAAAACATACAGCAGCATTCTCATGTACAGTTATCAGTCTTCTACCTCCTTCATGTTTGTAATGTTAGATATTTAATCAGCTAAAATAACATTTGAGAACATCAGAGTAAACTTGTAAAATGGTCTACCCTTTTCTCAACATTGCCGTGTATATTTTGGTACCACCTAGTGAGTCTGAATCACATTAGAACCCACCACACTCTTTGGTACAAATTAGAACCATAAAGGGACAAGAGATTTAACAATACTGAGTATTCCACTACCTTTCTGTTTCCCTGCTGCATTGATGATTCCACTTTTCACACACAAGAAGGTGATCACCAGGCAGGCGATTCAAAATGTGAGTATCACCTTGAAACTGGATCTTGATGTCTGAAAAGCAGTAAGAATTTCAGTCGCTCTTGTCTTTCTAGAGTTCATCAGCGTCACAGGTAGATAAAGACCATATCTCTGAGAGCTTAGGAAGTTAAAGACTGCGTGTGCAATTATTTTTAATTTTTGTTTTGTTTTTTTTATTTCTGTGTGGTACAGTTTAATAGAGCTCTATTCTACTCTTGTGTTATATCATGACTGAGTACACGTTGTATATTTTTTACAGTGGTTTTGTATACATGAAGAGGTAAGAGATAGAGAGGAAAACATAATGCTTAATTCTAAAACCTGAAGATTTTTCCTTTTTCTTATCAATACTCTTGGAAAATTTTCAGTCTCATTAGAATTTCACTGGCTTAAAACTAACCCTAATCACTGCAGAGTGCCATGTTGGAGTTTTTGTGTGTCGTATATTTTGTGGCCCTTGTAACACAAAGCAAAAAAGAGAGGAGGAACACAAAGTGAATGTGGAAAACTGAATTATTCCCACAGGTCTTCTCCTAGCGTGGAAGTAGTTCAAAACCAAATTACAAGAGAGATTCTGTATTGCCCTGTGTGTAAGAGGCAATGGCTGTGAAGATTCAACTAATTAATTTCAGATTAAACCAGGTTACTGTTTTCATCAGTTTTCTCACTATTAATTCATTTCCCCACCCCCTGTTCCTTACCTTTGCTGTTTAGATAGTAGCTTGCTTCCTCTGTTTCTTATTCTGTGACAGTTCTTCCTCATACACATATGCACACATAGGCAGTTTGTGTGTGCTGGGAACAGACTCTTTCAGCAGGGACAGGCAGAGTTTTGCTTTCTACTGCTACCCACATCTGGAAACCATGGTTTCCTGCAAAGATTTACAGATTTCCATTCAAGGCCGGCATATTGTCAATCCAAGACTATTTTACTCTGGCAAGTAATGACTAACCATCCTTTGTTCTTCTGATTAGAACATTAACAAAATTAAGGAACAAAGACATTTTCTTATTTCACATAATTACTCCCTGAAGTTGTAAATGATTCCCATATACCACTCATTTTCTATAATTGTGTTGAACTTCATTCATCAAAGTAACTGACAAGCACAGGTCTTTCTTGATCCCCTTATTTTTGTGTTGTCCTGAAGTACTTCTGAGAAGGCTGAAGCAAAGCTGAGGCCATTGGGGGGAAAAAGTGACACAATGTGGGTGAGGCTTTTGTAAGTCGCACACACAAATATATACATATATGGCAAATATCAAGATTCTATCGTGGCTTAGGACACATATTTTAACAATTTGATGGTGTTTGGAGCCTAAAAGTCACATTATTTTTTGAGGCTCATCTCTATTAGCATGACTCCCTGACAAATGCCATATTAAAATAGATGGAATTTTTCAATAAAAATTGCCTATACTTCTTTGGGGCAGCTTTCTAGGTACCTGCAGCTGGTCTGCTTTCCCCTGACTACTAGCAATGATATACTAAGGGTGGAGGGAGAGCAGAACAGCATTTACATTATTTGGGTTCTAATGTGGGAGGAAAGTGGTTTTCTATGGGCTTCAAGGGAGGAAAACAATTCGCCACTCCAGAAGATTTTTCAGACAAACCCTCCAGTGGCAAGGAAATCAGGGACAGAAGCAATGCGATGCTGCTTGATACTAAGGAGGACATCAGTACAACATTGACAGAAAGAACAGGACATGCAGCCTAGAGGCAGCTGCAAAAGAACTGAAAACTCCAACCACCCAATAACCCAGAGAAGCTGTAGCATTATTAATATGAAAAGCCACTCTGTATCTAGCATGAGAAAAGTGCAGAGGTGGGACTCACTTTTTCTTGGTTACCAGCTAGTTGATTAAATTTCAATAAGCCTTTTCATATCTTGTCCCCACTGAATTTTTAAGTACTTTGTGTTCATATTTGCCCTCCACATACGGAGCAAAACAACCAACAGAGGCTACCTTTCAGAGTAACTAAAACATTGCAGAAAACTCTGCATGCCTCTTTCTATTTGTTGACATAGTACCTTTTGCATGCATCTGGGAAAAATCTGTCCATGATTGCTTCTGTCGACAGTTAGCAGTCTTGGACACCTAAAGGAGAAATAAGGCTTAAGAAGTTCAGTTTGCTTATAGCTGTTCCTACAGCAAATCTTGAAAGTACACCTAGGTTGTGGACCTCCATAAATTATGGATGATCATACTACAGCAGTTAATTGAAAGTTCATTAAAATTTGCAGTAGAATTAAAGGATATAAAATAATCTATAAATGCTAAGTATCAGCATTAATATTTTTTTGTTTTCTTGTTTATGACTGTTTATTCTAGGCAGCACTGTATCCAAAGAAAAGCAAAGGAGTAGACATTAAATTACGATTTTATCAAATAATTTTATCAACTTAGTCTGTGGAAAAACTTTTTTTTTTGAAAGAAGAAAACCAGAGAGAACAAGGTGATGTGGAGAAATAACAGTTATGTCCTGAGTGAAAAAGATTTTTGTTAAGGCATTTTAATATGAGACTGAATAAGCTTATTTTGTATTTCCTGTGTTGGAGAGCTCATTTAACTCTGTCCTAAGTTCTAGTGACTGTAGAAAAAAAAAGATAATTAAATACAGCAGAATACTTAAATGTCATTTCTCACTGACATATCCAGGATGGTTTGCTAACTGTCAATGGCTAAGGAGAGGTAGCTGAAGTATGGCTTTATCTTTATCATTGGAGTCAATTCAACTTGATGATCTAGTCAAAAGATTAATAGCACATGTGAATTTAGGTCTGTGGTGATCAGGATATAATTATCCTTCATTAAGAATAAACTACTTTGATAAGCAAATTAAAACAGTGTTCTGTTTCTTGTAGGCAAACAAGGAATATTGTGGTTTAGGGATTTTTTTTTGTTTCAGTTTGGTTTTTCTTTATTTTTTAAATAAATCCAAAATTAATGCTTAGCAATTAGAACTTTCTTTTTAAAAATAATTTATATAATTATTACAATTAAGATATTGTGCAAATTGTATCCTAGCCAAATCCCCAAGTTTCATTGTAGTTATGCCTGCTTGCAGTATTTGGCCAATGGTTCTTTTATTGAAGAAGTCAAGGTATAGGATTATTTAATTCAAGGGATGGCTGTGACCTTTGGTACATGAAGTAGTAGTAGTCCAACAGGATAAAACTGTCCTGCTCTCCTTAGCATGGAATTTGAAGAAAAAAGTAGACTATGGGTAAAGGAAAGTTAATGGGCAACAGGACCTGATTTTTTCCAGCCGTGTCTGATCATTGTACAGCTGATGCTGATGCTCGGCTAAACTGTTAAAGGTAAATAGGAAAGTAAAGAATAGATCAAGTAGAGCCTTGCCTACTTCAGTGTTGGCTTCAGCACTCTCAGATCTTTCTAACAATATGGTCCTCACTCAGTAGAATCCACCAAAGCATTAATACATTACTGTTCTTTTATGTCATCTCAAAAATGAAGACAGGCAAACCATTAGTGGATATGACTATGAAAGAGCTACTCCTGAAATAATGTGTGTTTTGTTTTTTTTTTCCCCTAAGATTTAGGTGATGACACTCTGGTCATTTGTATCCTTCTGGCTCCAATCATAGCTACTTGGACAGGTCTAGCTGTAGAACTAGTGTTAATAAAGCCTACGCCACACACACCTCACTTAATAGCTTCATGCACATTGGTTCCTTGCTGAAATGTGTTATAACTTCACCCACACAGTCAGGCAGGCTCTTTTGGTGAACAATCCCACAGAAGGGGATGGGACAACTCTGGTACTAATGTTTGTGCATCTGTTCAAATGTTTTGATAGTTTGAAGATAAAGTATAAAATATTTTTACAGGATCCAGTGTGAATTAGGGAAGCAATGCAGGAAGGAACATGCTGAAACACAGAATATGAATTATCTTGAGATACAGTAAATTAGATTGGGGTGAGATTCCATTTAGGCATGTGTGAAAGAAGCCACTCAAAGCGAAATATATATCTCCTGTACAGATAAAAAATTAGATAGCTGACTTTATAGAAAATCAAATTTGATCTTGGGTTAAAAAGCCATGCCTTTGTTGCAGCGATTAGCACTCTGATTCAATTCATTGACTTGATGAAAGCTTCAGTCATGCACTGAGGTCTGGGGGATGGAGGCCACTACCCACCAAAGGATTATATTAGGTAGAGGCAAACATTTTTGACTTGTACTCGAATAATTGGCCCTGTGATGTAGGATACAAAAGTCTCTGTATCCAGTAGCCAGTTGCTGTAGGTCAGCTGAGGATTCTGTCAGCATTTTTCCTTGTTATCATTGTTTCCTTAACTCTGTATTTCTATCAAGTGGTTTTCTTCTTTCCTTTATTAACATATTTTTTTGCCTTGTTTCTTCCTCGTGATCTTTATTCTATTACTGCTTGTGAATGTGTATGTGTATTTTCTGTGTTTGGTAGCATTTTTGCTCCCTGCTGGGACAAATAATTGTTACTTGGCAGATGAATGCTGGCGTACAGAATAATTTCTCTGAACTTTTCAGGAGCCCAATTAGCATACAATAGTGGTACAGGGGTTTCCACTCTAGTGAACCCTCTGAGCCTCTCTTCACCCATGTGCAAATTTACAGGGAACTTGGCGTAATTATAATTTGGCATAATTATAAATAATTTTTGTTTATGGAGGATTAATTCAAGAGATGCTATTACCATATACAAGGGGTTACCTTTCCAATGGAAAGGAGACAAATGTTTATGAAGGTATGTTGTATGGGTTTGGTAAATATTTGCCAGAAGATGAATATGTGTAATTTCCAATATGCAGTGCAGAGAATATTCAGAGATACTAATCAGTCTTGGTGACAGGACGGAACCAGTGACATTTCAGTTGCTATGAGCTGTAAAGGTAAATCCCATTCTCAGAAGGACCTGCTGCTGAAAATAGAGGGATTATGTAAACAGCAAGTGCAAGATCCTGGTGCAAAGTGGCACAGCTCCATTAGTTGGTTGTATTTCAGTAAGCTTCCCTCTTAATCTGTATGATTTGGAGAACAATCCTTTCCTCTTGCATTTTAGTTACTGTTTGTGCTGTAATTAATGGTCAGATGGGATATGAAGGAATTCATAGTGAAGCCTGATTCTTCTCTCCTACACTACTTTTAAATCAGGAATTGAAATCAATGCACTGTAGTCTGTTTTCATCTGTGCTGATGGCAGTCTGTAAAAGACTTCACTTTTGTGACGTCAATAGCTCTCCAGTGAGCTAAATATTATATTTGTCTTGTTCTATATTTCTTGGTTCATCTTGATATGTTGTCAATCACTTCATTCAGCCTCTGCAGTATTTTTTCTGCCTTCTTAAGGAAACCGAGTTTAAGACGGCACATGGAAGGAATGTATTTCTGTATTTGTATGTATGACTCTCTCAGCCTCACACAGTTAAATCTGAAACGTCTGTTTCTATTTGATCAGACACAGGGCTGTCAATCCCAGAATAGTGTTTTCCTATACCTCTCATAAAAAGTTGTCTGAAGAGAGGGAAAAGAGCTTGTTAATGCTTACAGTAAGACAGAAGTTTCAGCATGACCTCAGCCTTTATTGAACAACAGAGAATCAATGCAGGGGTGGGAAAAAGAACAAAATACTGTAAATACCTCAGCTATTGCATAAACACTGGTCAGGTTCACTGCATGGTCATTTGCCCTCTTTATGGATTTTTTGAGTGTATAATAAGGTGAATGTTACAACATTTTCTGCGGTAAGATCATGTTTCTCTCACATGTATTCTGTAATATCGGGTAACAACTTCATTCATGGTGCAGCTTTAGTAGGGTTGGTGAACCACAAGACCAAGTCCTCAGGAAACCAGGCGTCAAATTCCTGTGGGGTAATACACTGCACACAGAGGTCAGAATTAGATATATTTAATTGCATGCGTACACAGAGCCTTACTCAAGTCCAGTCATGCATAGTGATCTAATGGTTAATAATATTTTGGTTACTGTCTGGTTACTAAGAGATGTCATGACAGTAAATAGGTTTTCTTAGGCAATTCCTGTGTTTTGACTCTCATGTCAGTGTAGATGTATAGACAACTAGTTATAAAACACACAAAAGTTTTTTTTAAAGGCATAAAAATCTCTCAGGTAAGGAAGAATGATTTCTGATTGATGATTACCTGTTTTCATGCAGTTTTGTGGCCAAATAGAAGGTTAAGATACATATGAATGTCAACATTAACGCTAGATTTCTCGGTGAAGATCTACAAAGTAGACTTTATTAGAACTGAAAATCTGCATGACATACTTGCTGTTGAACATTTTTCAGAATCAAAATATTTTATAAGTTTGTTGTAGATTGTCCAAGTAGCTTCTTCCAGGGGAAAAAAAAAAAAAGAGGGATGTGGGTTTTTTTCTGGTTTTGTGGATTTTTTTTTTTTTCAATAACATTTGTTAATTGAAACCTTTGTGTGTTTTAAATTCAAACTGACTTTGTTTCAAAATGCCTTTCAGTTCTCTTAAAAAAAAAATGAGCAAGGCTGTGTATAAAACAAAATCTTTCTGTGGTTTGACGTAAACTATTTTTGATGTTTCATCTGTTCAAAATTTTGAAAACAACCTGCCTCTAAACATGATTTTCTTTTTTATTTCCCAGAATTGTTGAAAAACTGAAAAAACAGTCCACATGACTATGGTATTAAAACAGTAAGACCGGGCAGAAAAAATGTGGGAGGAACTGTGAGTTACGAGCTCTCGTTTTTTGCTTCTTTGCTATCTGATTTCAGTGAACAGATGATGTGGCAAGACACGCTCATACATCTTTAACAGACTGTAATGTCTTGGAATAATATAGATGCCACCCATACTACATTCTTCTGGTTTGATTGTTATGGTCTGGTCACTCCTTGTTTTTGTTTGGATTTTTAGTTTTTAAATAAACATGTCAGATTCTAGTGATTTTGCTGAAGACTTGAACTCTGTAGAGGCTTTACTCAACTTTGCTGGTTCCAGCGTGCAGATAGAGAACAACTGAGAAAGTCAGTAACCTTATCCAAGCTCTGCAGATGAAACACTGGAGAAAAGGTCCCATCTACCCTGATGTCCTTCTGATACATTCCACTGAACCCATCTTAATATAGGTGTGCTATCAGAAACTTTAATTACTCACAGAGTGAAAGGTTTCAATAGCCTCTTAGAGAGGGCACTGCCTCCCTTCCTTCTTCCTGTGTGTGACTACCTCTTAACTCTTTCAGAGACAGAGCCATTGGACAGAAGACGTCAACCCAGAGGGGTTTTGAAGGTTAAATGCCAATTATAAAGAAACTTTGTTAAAAGGAAGGAAAGAATAAAAATTGAAAATAGTGGTTTAGACAAAGCAATCTTTCTCTCCTTTGCATCAAAGTGTCTGCATTCTGAACCATTTTTAACTAAAACAGAACAGTTTAACTTAAATTCAGGCAATCCTGTGAAGTCATAAAGGCACACAGAAGTGCTGGGAGAAGCATTTGATGTATTAAAAGAAAATGTCACAGGTCAAGAGGAGATGGTCTACTCTGTGCTTTCTACATCCCTGCTGATTACCGTTTACTGTGGCTGTGGTGAGAATTAAAATAATAATACATACTATTTGCACTGAAGTTAGTGCCTAGCCATTTCCTTTAGCTGTCAGTAAAGAGTATGCTGACTGACATAATTTAAGACTGCAAGTCCTACGAAATGCATTAAAGCTGTCCTGAGTTACACAAAAAATGGATTGAGGTTTGTGAATATAAAAAGGTCATACAAACGGAAACCTTTTAATGCTTTTGATCACTTGACAGAGTCACTCAGTAAAGCTATGTAAAGATTTCTTAGATGAAATCTTAAATATTCTCCAGTATTTCTCAAGTATCACTTAAGAGCATAATGATTAATGATAGAAAAGACAGTTTGAAATTGCTGAAACAGAAGTAGAAAACAACCTTTATACCATTTTAAAGATATTAGTGTCTTTTAGATTTGCCAACCTGTCAAAGGTGCAGGGTCTCTCTGACATCAAAAGGCAGCCGTGTTAAACATGGCAAATACTTGAACGACAGCATGAATAGGAAATAGGACCAAAGGAGCTGTCAGACAAAAAGTATTTCCTGATATTTATTTCATACTGTTTTAATGTAAGTGTTCCATAGTTCCATATTTCCTCTGCAGAGGTAATTTCCTCTGGATTTTCGTATGCAGAGTTGTTCTCTATAGCTTGAAAATGAAGGAGAAAAAAAAAAAAAAAAAGGAAAAAAGAGATGACCCAGTGTATGGCTTTAGAAGGTCCCAAGATATTTGTCCCAATGGTAACAGGTTAACTCCTAGTTAATACAAGTAGGTACACTTTGCCTTCCTAATTGTTCCTTAGCTTTGAATGATACATGTTATTATTCACTTACCTGTTGGTCCTTGAAGCATCTTTAAGGGAAGCCTTCTGCTACCTGTAGACTTACCTGTATGGATGCTCATAAAAGCAACATTTAACTTTCTGCTTTGCAAAGGTTTTGTCATGGAAAAATATTCTACCACAAGCAAGAGTGCAGTAGATGTTGGGCATATCAGATTGTGAAGGGAAAGGAACAGATTGGTGCAGGTCTTCCAGAAGTACACTAAAGTTTGGGTTTCAGTATGCGATGAGCAGATTGCTGTGGAATTGAGGCTGTGGGTG
This sequence comes from Psophia crepitans, assembly GCA_013399095.1. Lineage (NCBI taxonomy): Eukaryota > Metazoa > Chordata > Aves > Gruiformes > Psophiidae > Psophia > Psophia crepitans. The sequence goes on from VWZZ01004729.1 coordinate 158,361, forward strand.
CCTCTAAACTCATCTAACTCCATCTATTTGTCATTTTTTGGGAGTTATGGACAGAAAACCAAAACACTGAATCAAATGGTTGCACTTTGCTGACATTTTTTCCTCCTCAGGAGAAAAACTGCTCTGGATTTCCAGTGTATAATAGGTTATAACAGAAAAATCAGAGTGAAGACTAAGAGTGCATGATGCCATCTTACAAATGAATCTACATCCTCCTGTATCACCCTGAATATCTGCAAGAAAGATAATGTATTTCCAACTCAGTGTGGAATGCCTTACTGAGTCCTCTGATTTTATTTTTTTTTTTTTGGCTGCCAGTGCACTGTGAAACCAACTGAAAAAGTGTCTTACCTTCTTTTGTACTGTATCTGAAAAAAAAACAACAAAAACCCCCACAAAAAACCTGGCAACCTGCCACTTTACAGTGAGTCTAAAGGTTCCAGGCTGCTGGCTGTAGTGTTCTTGAGGAATTATTACTGACAACACTGAACTGGAGTTTATAACTATGTTCTATTCTTAATGTAACTGCAAGCTATAGCTTTAAAGTAGAGCACTTGGAAAGAGGGACGGGGGAAGTGTCTATATACTTGCTCAAGTTGCCTAGTATCTTTGGCAAAAAAAAATACTATTTTTATTCAGTGCTTTACAGGTGTTGCTTTTCTTTTGTGTAAGTGCCACTCTGATGCCAGAAATGGATTCTTTTCCTATTTATTGCTTTTCAAAATGATGAGTTATGCCTAAATTGCTTCTCCCTCAGTTCCAAAAACCTGCTTCCAACATAACTCCCTTCAAAAAAACACACTTTGCTTTTCCCAGGACTCCTTACACATTCGGTAAACAGTTCATCTGTGGCTGGGTACCACCTGCTCTGTTGACACTGAGACAAGGGATCGCAAAGAGCATCCCACAGTGAAAGCAGCAGAGGGCTTCCTCCCAGTGTGAATGCTACTTAAATAAAAATATTTTTTTATTCAGGGATTTCCTGTTACATATTATAAAGTTTATGGGAGCCCACATAGAGCTTTAGAGCTGAACTGACAGAAATACCCCCCCAAAATCAATAGTACTTTTCAGATAGTGACATATATTGTTGTGTATATCAAAAAATAAGGTTGAAAATACATCAGGTACTTGTCAGTACACTTTTTACCTTGATCTGGGGTCTTCATCTGTAAAAAGTAGTGGTGACTATGTTTACACTGTATACAGGTCTGAACCCTTTGGATGATCCCTAACTCATTCCTGTTCAAATTCTGGTAGCCCAAATATTAGGCTATCATTACCTTTGAGTTGATGTTGTCATCTGGGAAAGTTCTGGAATATAAACTGAAGGCAGGTCTTCTCAATTTTGCAGTTTGAACATGCAGTGGTATAAGTCACAGCTGAAAGCCTGAGAAGGCTGTTCTGAGCCCCCACCTGGGGAACGCAGCAGAAGGGCAGGAATGGAGAGAACAGATATTTTCTCTTGCTATCAGTTGTGAGGGTTTCTTTCCCCGGCTCTGTTTTCAAACCTCTATTTGGTTATCTGGGAACAGAGGAAAGGAGAATAAAGTCAATCAGACTAAAGTCATCATCAGATAATGTAAATAGATGTCATCAACAAATAGTTATGCTGACCATGTCGAGGCCAGGATACATGTCCCAGGTTTCATGCAGAGCATGAACATATACAAAGACATGCTTTCATACTGTCTTCAAGAGTTGCTGGAGATCAGCTAAAACTTATGAAGCTTCTAGGGAGCACTAGAAAGTAATCCATGAAGAGATTCAAAATTCCGTCATCAGAGCAAGGTTTTAATAACACGCTGTAAATAGAACTCAAGGTTACGCACTGACAAAATATATTTAGGATTAATAGCTCTGTTTTATGTGTTGAGAGAGACAAGTGTTCTTTGCAAAAGAAGAAACAGAATGTGAACCCTTGGAATACGCTTGGTATATCACATAGGCAAAAGAGGAAACAAATTGGTGCAAATTGCTTTATTTCAGGGACTCAATTATCAGAAGTATAAAATTATATACAGATAATGCACTATCTGTAGAGTACACATGAGTATTGCCCTGGCATAATAGTATATCAGTGTAGTCAAACTTCTGAGCATGTATAATGAACAGTTACTTGTAATGAATGATAATGACTGGATGCAATTGTATCCTTACCTAAGGACGCAAGTACTTCCTTAGCTAGGTGTTCATGACCAACTGGGTATGTAAAGTAGCACTGATGATTCAGAAATTTTTTGTATGTAAACCAGACATTTCTTAACCTAAAGGAAACTTAATATCATTTGTCCCTCTCCCATCGTTACTTACTGTGTAATTTCATTACACGACAGTAGTTGTATTAAAGCAACTTGTTGATATTGAGTCCTGTTGTAGCTTCCTGCTAGTTCCCAAATCTTCCTTTCTAATTTCTTTTTTCCATTTAGCAGATTGATCTGTCTGAACTACCACAAATCACGTTTGTTTTCTGTTTTGCTCATTTTTATTTATGAATTATTCACAAATTATTCTAATTTTTATATGCATTTCTAAATTCTGAATATGCACTGAGATATTGCATTGACAGTTATTCATTAAATATGTGCTTCAGATAGTCAGTATGTAAGTTGTACAATTTGTCACTTAAATCACATGGAATGTGCTTTTGCTTTCTTGTAAGATTAATGTAATATTTCAATGGCTGGAAACCAAATTGTACTAAGGAATAACATTTGACATGGCCAGTTATTTGTATTTAACTGAATACCACTTGAAGGGCATGTAAAACCCCTTATGAAGCTCCAGATTCATAATGAATCTCAAAAAATATTAACAAATGAATCTTTAAAACAACAAATCAGAACTAAACCTCAATGTGTGTTTTCCTTAAAACAAAACCAAAAAAGACCTAATACTTTTTCCTCCTTCACTGAAATGAAAGTATGCATAGGGATACAAACACTGTTTAATTTCCAGAAAATGAAACAGGTATTTGGATGTATTTAATGACTTGTCTTTTCTCTGTAAATGAGTGAGTGTACATCATTTTTCATATAGATTTTATGGATGAGAAGGCCATAATGATGAAGTCTCAGGAAATTGTTCAGGATATTTGCAAACTGTATTTTCCTTAGCTTTATTATTACTGAGAATGTTACATCCAAATATGAGTAGGTGTTTCCTAGTTAAACCATATGCTTTCTATGTAGAATGACAAACTGAAAGGAACTGGGAAAGACATTGATTTATTAATGAAGACAACTCAATGCTCATGTCCCTGTTTTCAGCAACGAAGAAAAACATTGACAGACGTAATGGTTTCTCAATAAGAATACTAGGGAAACACTGTTGAACGCATAAGTTATCCCTTAACTGCAAGTGTCTGTACACACTTGTCAAGTGTTAGATAAAGCGAGCCATCTGGTCATCTATATATTGACTTTCTGTCAAGTGGGATAGTGTCTTAATGTCTAATGTTAGCAAATTGGCTTTATTACTGAAGTTTGAATGGCTAAATGTGGAAAAATATCTTATATAGCTGTTCATTTCTAGTAAGATTTGATTACTTTCATTAATAAAATATTTTTATTTCAAATGTTCATATTAAAACTCACTTTAAAAAATGTCATCTTCATGAATTAAACTAGAGCATGAATCATTTATAATGGATAAACAGTCTACATGGAATTTGTTTAGTACTGCTTACTCTTTTGACTGTAATAGCTAAACAACAGTAGATAACTTGCGGGTTGGTTATTTCGGGAGAATAAAGTGATGATAGAGACAGGAATATATCTGGTATCATCCCATTTATTTTCAAAAAACATATATAATTCCAGTAAACAGAGAAGAAATAAACCAGTGGGATTCAGTTACTTTTCCTATAGTTGTAAACTTCCTTACTGACAAATACCAACTCAGAAAAGTCCTGTTCTTTGCTTTCTCTCACGTTTGACTCTTTAGTCTGTCATTTTGCCCTTTTGATTACCTATCTTTCTCTCTTCTGCATGTTACTTCTTGAAGTTACATTTCTATGAAGTTGTGCCCACTCTCTATATAAAGAATCATCTCTGATCACTTTAAAACTGTGTTGACCAATGCAGAAAGCTGATTTAGACAAACCTTTGTTTTGGACATTGTTCCCCTAAAAACCTTTTAATTACTAATTTGATGTTTAAAACAGACTTGTCCATGATATAATTTTCTTAGTGTTTTCCTTAGTAACGTTTCTTCATGAGTTTCTAGATGTAATATCATATCTTAAAACTTTCACCATAGTAATTTTTCATTATGGAGATGGTCCAGTTTTTCAGTTAAGATGAACCAAATTTGGCAACCACAAACAGCAAAAGTCCTTAAAAATTTAGCATTTCACCTTTCTTGTTCCAGTTTCAAAAATACTCAGGGTGTTAAATCCCAGAGTACCTAACTGTTCAGTGATTTCCTCTCAGGTGATTTTGTGCTTATTGAACATGTTAGTGTTTCACATGAAATATTTTATTCAGTCAAGGTCAGTTTTGTATAGGGAATACTTGAAAAATTGGAACTGTATGGCATAAAAGCTTGGGACCTAAGAAGTTCCATTAGATGCCAAATCTGAGCATTCTGGCATCTATGCATTTGCAACTCTTTGAATTCAGTGACAATTTCTTGTTGAAAATTTAGCAATGCTAAGCCATAATGAAACAGAGCTTATTTCCATAAATTATTTAAATCTTCTTTCAAAGAAGTAACCTTCAATTCTTTCACTAGGTTTTGGAAGACAAACAGATTTGTGAAAAACTCATCTGGTAGTGGATTCTGCTTTTACATTTTAATTCAGATTTAATATCCGTTGGCTGGATAATGAAAACTGCCTCAAAAGCAAGTGCAGAGACAATCGTTTATTTGTTAGATTTGTTCAGAAATATGTCTTCTCATTATGGAATATCTTGTCAAATAAATAGATAAACGTTATTGGACATGTTTCACATACAGGAATGTGATTTTCAGCATAACTGCAAATAAAGTAAAGTATTATTCCATATTAGAATTGCAGTCTGAGTTCTTATGATCTCAACTATATCTATTGTCTTTGCTCAATGAGAAGATTACATCTCTCATGATACCGTGGAAAGCATGACTGAATCTTGTCCATCAAGGTGGTGGTGGGGGTTTATTTAGTTTTTTTAATTTTTATTTGGTTTTTAATGTCCCAGAAAGATTTAAGTATAATGAGACAATAGAATCAGTTCGAAGAGTTCTGTTGATATCTGTGATGGAGCTCCTAAATCTGTCATGGTATAATTCAGGATGGAGATGGACAGAAAAATCTTACTGGAAGGCTGCCAGGATTGGATAACAACTGTGACCTTGGTCTTTACAACTCTTTTCCAGATGAATGACAGAGTACCTTTACAAAAGAATTGACCTGCTGCTTTCTCGAAGGAGAGGTAACACCTGAGATCTTCTGGGACACTGACAGAATTATTTCCTCTGTTTGCCACACTGCACTGAATTCTAGACAGAAGCATAGTTATTCACTTTCCCAAGTGTGAAACTCCCTTGTTTCAAAAGTTCTTCCTCTGAAAGCAATAGTCACACACCAGAGTCATGTGTTAATTATAACGAAGAGTCTAAGCAGTTTAATTCTGCAGTACCATAATTGTCAGCGTAATCAGAAATACCAAGGTACGGAAAATGCAGCTTTCACTTCCCCACACCCATGCCTGTGACTTTTTTTAATCCAAGTACATAGTCCAAAGCCACTGTAATGGTTTCCTGCTTCATAAATCATCCTACATTTGGACATAAAGGACAGTAACTAAACCAGTTCTGTGATGTTCAAACAGTTTGAATATACTCATCAATTGCACTTTCAATTGCAGTTTTATTCTCATTTTTATCTATTTTTCTGCATAATTCACAATTAACCTTTAATATCTCCCCAAATCCTTTACCTCTACTGGAATAACTCATCTGAATTATTAATAAAGAAAAGCTTTTGTCTTCTAATTTGCTGACTTGCTCATCATACACCCAACACATAGACTTCTGGCAGTTACTGATGAGTAATCATTAATAATGCAAAGCTCTAGAATGGAAAATGTCTCTGAACACACCCCCACACACCCATCTTCAACAAGAGATCCCAGAGCCTTGACATCTGCATTTTGTGTTGGTTTGTCACAAACCCAAGTATGACAAGCCTCAGTGAGACATTATCCTGTTAACTAACATTTACCTCTTAAATGTGGTTTTTAGTGATACTTTTGTCATAACAATATAGAAGACTATTTGTAAACAGTTTATAATAAGATATTTTTATATGCACTCTAATTTTGGAACATTTTTCATGTTTTTATTCTTAGCGTCTTACTCCAGTGCGCATATATTAATGTCTCAAAATGCATTATGGTCTTACAGTAATGCTTATTTTTTACTTATATTATAGGTGAAAAGACTGAAACGGAAAGATTTTTGGAGCTAGATTGACAAAGTCATGGCTCTGTTGCCAATGGAATGCAGTATCAGTGTAAACTATTGCAATTGTATCCCAGTTTTTCCCCTGAAAGCTCCAGATAGAGCCTAGGTGCAAATTACCATGGGCACTGCATGAATAGAAATAGAGGATACACCATTCTGGGCACTTAAGTCTGTAATTTAGATCCTCAAAACTCTTGCCTGGTTCTTAAAATCTCATCAAAGAATCATAGAATCTTTAAGGTTGGAAAAGACCCCTAAGGTCATCGAGCCCAACTGTCAACGCAACACCACCACGTCTACTAAACCATGTCCCAAAGTGCCACTTCTACATCCTATTTGAACGCCTCCAGGGACGGTGCCTCCACCACCTCTCTGGAGAGCCTGTTCCAATGTCTGACCACTCTTTCAATGAAGAAATTTTTCCTAATATCCAATCTAAACCTCTCCTGACACAACTTGAGGCCATTTCTTCTTCTATTAGTTGTTACTTGGAAGAAGAGACCAACACCCATCTTGCTACAACCTCCTTTCAGGTAGTTGTAGAGAGTGATAAGGACTCCCCTGTGTCTCATTCAGACTAAACAACCCCAGTTCCCTCAGCCGCTCCTCATAAGACTTCTGCTCCAGACTTTTCACTAGCTTTGTTGCCCTTCTCTGGACACGCTCCAGCACCTCAATGTCTTGTAGTGAGGGGTCCAAAACTGAACAGAGTATTTGAGGTGCAGCATGCTTACCTTTCCGCCAATAAGACTCGCTTAGCACAGAAATATAATTTCTGACCATACTTAGAGTTGGCCAAGGTGCAGAGCCTGCACCTGCCTGCAGCCAGGCAGCCACCCCCAGGGCAGCATTCCTCTCTGACTAATAGCTTCAAAAGGCACTGAGGCTCAGTGATGGTATATATACCTGATGATATTTAATTATGAGTATAACTCTTCTGTATTACATTAACAGTTATACTGTAGCTGCCTTTAAACTCCTTTTTCCCCATGCTCTTGACTTTTCTTGTTTGACCATATATTTTTCTTGCTACATGCAATAAATTTTGAAACAGAGAAGTAACAGAAAAAGAGCACTTGCTAGCTCAGTGTAATTTGGTCCCATATTTTCAAGTCAGAGTTACTCCTTGTACTGGCAAAAACTATTTTGGAAATTATTTTTTTTTTTCAGCTCAGAGCCCTTACACTTGTTGAAGTTGATATAGACATCATTGATGAAATAGTTTACTGTGTTTCAGCTGGGGGATCTACACTTCCTCTAGTGATTTTAGACTCATCACAAGAGTGATAGACATTCAGATGCCATCAGGTCAGGCCTGAAACATTGGTAATTAGAAAGGCAAGCTTTTTACTTGTTAAATGTGTGAATCTGATCCAACACCAGCTAGGAGGAATTGAATATTGAACTGTACAAATTAACACATTTAAGACTATGCACACACTGAAGCTGTCTGCATTTTTAGTAGGTCCTTTATACTTTTGAAGACGTAAATCTTTATAATTATGTAAGATATCACAGAATCACAGAGGTTGGGAGGGACCTCGAAAGATCATCTAGTCCAACCCCCCCTGCCAAGGCAGGACCACCTAGAGCACATCACTCAGGAACACGTCCAGTCGAGTTTTGAATGTCTCCAGAGAAGGAGACTCCACAAACTCTCTGGGCAGCCTGTTCCAGTGCTCTGTCACCCTCACGGTGAAAAAGTTTTTCCTCATGTTAACCCGGAACCTCTTATGCTCCAGCTTGAACCCGTTGCCCCTTGTCCTATCGCTTAGTGAGACCGAGAAGAGCCTGGCTCCATCTTCCCGACACTCACCCTTAACTTATTTATAAACATTGATGAGGTCACCCCTCAGCCTTCTCTTCTCCAAGCTAAAGAGACCCAGCTCCCTCAGCCTTTCCTCATAAGGGGGGAGATGTTCCACTCCCTTGATCATCTTAGTGGCTCTGCGCTGGACTTTGTCTAGCAGTTCCCTGTCCTTCTT
>VWZZ01004729.1:166875-193679 GCA_013399095.1 Psophia crepitans
AATCTCATCAGGTTCCTCCCCGCCCAGCTCTCCAGCCTATCTAGGTCCCGCTGAATGGCAGCACATCCCGCTGGTGTGTCAGCCACTCCTCCCAGTTTAGTGTCATCAGCAAACTTGCTGAGGGTACACTCTGTTCCCTCATCAAGGTCGCTGATGAAGATGTTGAATAGTACCGTACCCAGCATCGACCCCTGAGGGACTCCACTAGTCACAGGCCTCCAACTAGATTCGGCCTCATTTACCACAACCCTCTGACTTCTGCCCTCCAGCCAGCGCACAATCCACCTCACTACCTGATCATCCAGGCCACACCTCCTCAGCTTGCCCACAAGGATGCCGTGGGAGACGGTGTCAAATGCCTTGCTGAGGTCAAGATAGACCACATCTACTGCCCTTCCATTTCTATTTCTTATATTAGAGCAACATCTCAATGCCTCAGTGTATTGATGCACTAATGTGTTAATCTTCCTCATACTCCTTGGAAGGAAGGTAATAGCTCTTTGTTGTTCTGGGGGAAAAAAAGCGAGACTGAAATATTAAATATCATCCTTAAGGTTAAACAGAAAATATATTGCAGGATATTTTCTTCCTCTCCCATGTTCTATATTTATATTCTGATTGTCAGTTCATCCTTCTTTAGTTCCCTTTTTCATGTTAAAAAAAAAAAAGTTTTCATTTTAAATCGCAGTGAAGCAAAGTTCTGTTTCTTTGTGTGTTTAGATGGTGAGGAACACTGGACTGTTATGGGAAGGTCCACTTAAAGATGTTTTTTGTTATTATGAAAATAGGTAAAATATCTTTTTTATCTTTTTAGCTTAAAAAGAAATCACTAACATGTTCATTAATTTAATTTAGAAGCGTTTAACATGTGGGAAGAGGACTGCCGATGAGTAAATTCCTTTGAGTATCAAGTTTTAAATAATCCATGCACTTGGCTGCAGTAAGCATAAATGAAACACAGGTCCTTTGCAAGCATAAATTCAGTAAAGGAGTCTGATAATCAAGAAGTCCTTAAATAGAACTTGAGATGATAAAAAACCCTGAAAAAAACCCCAAAACCCTCCTTAAAAACCAGATTTATCAAGAACTAAAAAAAACTCAACCCCAAAACCTTTCTGAGTTAAGTGTTCCTATCATAATGGCCCATTAATAGCAATCTTTTGTTGGATGCTGGGCAGATTGCTAACTTCCTTCTGGGAATTGATTGAAATAACACTGAAGCTAATCAGTAATCATCTTTCTCATGATGATGACTCCTCATCTGCTATTCAGGACTTTCCTTTGGCTGTGTCAAGAGGGCTGTAGCACGGTGACCCTGAAACAGTCCTCTACAGATTGCATGCCTTTATAAACTGGCTATACTCTGAATGGAGTAGATTGAATTGTTGGAAGTAGCGCACACCATCTAGGCAGCTTCAGAAAGTCAATATTCTTGGTGTACCTGAAAAATCTTGAATTGCCCATCACCATCAGCTTTCAGGAGTAACCCCTTCAATGCAGCTCTTCAGCACAACACCCTTTCTAAACAAAGCAGAGAGTGTGTTTCATCTTCTGCTTTATTTAACAGTTACCAAGATATAGAGCGTATGGGGTCATATCTTTGAAAATGATACTGATCTGAGACAGGAACATAAATGCTTCTGATTATCTAGGTTGTATGTTTGGGTTTAAGGGTAAGCTGACCTAGTGGACTCTCTAGAGTCTGTTAAATGATATTTAAACACAAGAAATAATTTTGTATGTTCTTACTAGTAAAGGTCTTCAAGTAAGGTGGTTTGGTACTGGGCACTGAATGGATATCTAAAAGTTTAATAACTGAAAATTGATAAATGAAAGAATGCAAAATATTAATGACGACTTCTTCCTTTTACAAATCTTAATAGATAAAAAAATATTAGTCCTGCAAGCATTTTAATGTTTCTCTTGACTAAAACAAGTCTACTTGGTTGGATCTGGTACTTAAGGACATGGTTTAGTGGGTAATAAGTGGTGGGGGGACAGTTGGACTAGGTGATCCTTGAGGTCTCTTCCAACCTTAATTATTCTGTGATTCTACTGAGATATGGAAGAATCAGAAAAATAACCCTTACCCAAATGCAAAATTTGGTAAGTGGTTTTTCATTACATTTAGGATTTCCAGTAGTTTTATATAGTTTTGTAAGTGTTTTCTTTAGAATAACAGAAATGCTGCAGAAGAATATCTAACATTTGAAATGGGAAGCAAAATCAAAAAGCTAAATTGTGTCTTCACTGGTACACATGCTCTGAAATAAAGGGAAGAAACAGGTTACACGGGGGACAAACACAAATGAAATTTCAAAGATAATGCCTGGGCTACATTAAAGCACAGTAATGGATGCTACAAGAGTGTCCAGACTTGGGTGGGAAAGAGGTTTTGAGATCTCACAGATAATTGCATTAAAAGAAATACAGTAAGGTGCGTTGTGCTTCACTGTCCTGACATTTTTCTCCCCTTTGACTACTTTTCAATGCTTATAATTCTTATAACAATATATGATGCTGGATGAACAAGAGTTAGTTTAGGATGGAAGGCTAAATAGCTCTGTTGCATTTTGTTCGAACTAATGCGTCCTACTGAAAAAAGGGTAAGAAGCATTAGGGAATAGATGGAGCCTTGGTTTCAGTCATTCCCTTGTGCAACAGCTGGACAGAGTGATGGAACAGAACGTGCTGTGCTTTCTAAGAACTAGAGTGGGATTTCCCTCTGAAGGGAGCTCTGGAGGGATTATATCCTGAGGAACATCTGTGAAACGTACAATTGCCTCTGTGCTCTCATGGGCAAAGCTACCTACAATGCATTATTCAGGACTGTAGCTGAGGGAAGCTCTTCAGGCGAAAGATTTTCTCAGTGAAAAATGCATCTGCCTGAAACAATTCACAAATTCATTTTTAATTTTTCATAGTGTTTAAGATAGAAAAATGGGTGGAAAACCAGAAAAATCCTACAAGTTTCCACTTGCCATTTCAAAATGATATTTCAGTTCAAAGTGTACCTCAGTTTAATAAGGAGAACAAAGTCTTTGTTTGCAAAAGACAAACAAAAAAAGCACTCAGACTAAAACACTATTTATAAAATTGAAAAAAGACCCCAGTTCACTGGAACATATTATTTCAAGAGTTTCTCCTTCCTGTATGAAGAAAGAAAAGAAAAATGGTTTGAGAGCAACCTGAAATAATTTCCATTTTGGTTTTTGCAATTTGAAACATGATTGCTTGCTCAACTGTATTTAGGCCTGTGTGTAAAGACACAGACTAGATCTAGTATTAACTCTTTCGTAGTTAAATCATAATGTCATTGTAACACAACTTTTTAAGGTGAAAAATATTTAACTTGCAAAGACAGTACAAAACTCTTTATTAAAAAATTTATTTATTTCTGAACTCTTCCATTACTTGCAGAACTTGCATCTAATGCTCTTTGAATGACTACTCAGGGCTGCCAGCTGCACAGTTGTTAGCTATTTACCATAAAATCAGTCCCATTAATTTTGCTAATGAATTGATATTGACTTTATATTTTGTGAGCTGGCAATATTTCAAAAGTCGTTGTTACCTCATTTCCAAAATTAACATCAATGAATTTCCCTTACTGCACAAAATGCAAAAATCAATTAAAAAAATCTAATTGGTTTAATACCACCTGGTTTCAAATTATGCTGATGGCACCAGATCAAAAACTCCACTCACCAATTAGAGTTGGAATGCAGATGTTTCTCTCTACTTACTAATATGTTTTGAATAGAATCATGGTATATGAAAATCAAGAAAAATTTAGAAAAAAATAATAAATTTAATAAAAGCATAAGAACTTAGTTGAACTATACAAAAGTAACAGTTCTTATGGGTATTTTTTCCTCTCTCACAATACCTTTTCTGAACTAAACACATAGGTTGCAAAAGGATTAAGGAACCTGGTTGGAAAAAAATAATGTTTCTCCACCAAATCAGTCACCAAATAAAAAATGTAATGTCTTTTCTGGGTTAATATGTTCAGAGGAAGCTTTCTCAATATTTTTGTGCAGCTAGTGCTTTCTATCTGAGAGGAAACAAGCACTAGTGAAAGATTTTGTTACAACCCTATCACATCAGAGCCTGGCTAATTTCAGTAGTCTCCGAAAACTCCCAGAACTTTGAATGCTTCTTTCAAGCAGCCCTTAACAATAATCCTTCTGAATCTCGACCACTACCATTAGCTGACCAGGATGTAGCTGCTGGATGATGACTGGCAATTTGATCTCTGAGAGAATTCTGAAGAGGTTTAATTATTCCATTTTAGGAAAAAGAAAAAAAAAAAAGAAGAAAAAAAAAGAACAACCCAAATGATTGTTTTATGCCTAGTCCAGTGGGCAGTGAACCTGGAAAATTCGAAGTGGAGCCAGAAACATTTGTAGAATAAGTTCTCAAAAAGCCATGAATCTTGTGGTTTCTGGGATTTGTGGTTAGGGCTCATATCTTCTCACTTTAGTCCCTTAGCTGAAAAATGTTGGTTGATTGGTTGGTTATTAGCTCCCTGGACTGTTAACAAAACAAGGCACGCTAGCAGGTGAATCTGCCTTCCAAAGATGTTAGTCACTCTGTTACGGTGCTGATCTTTCTCCACTGACTAGAGAGAAAGCCTACAACACCGAGGCTGTAATGTGGATTTCTTTTCTCTGCCACACAGGCTAGCAGAAAACTAAGTAAACAATCTACCTTTTTCAAAAGAAATTTCCTCAAAGTCAGGTGTGATCTTGTGAAATATTTAGATTCAGAGAATGCCCTAAGTAAGTATTCCAGAAAGTATATTTTCTTCTCTTTTACACCTGACCCAAAGCTAAAATGTTGGTTCCTCCTGTCTGCAAGCAGAGGAAGTCTTTAAAATTATCCTCTTGTGTACATATCTCTCCGATTCTCCCTGGCTTAATGGTTTTTGAGTCTACTGGCAATTTCAGCTATAAGATAGTCAAGATAGGCAACCAAAACTCATGTTTGGCAGGCAGCAGCCAAATGTCAGATGTGTTATTAGAGAACCATGAATCCACACAGGAGCAAGCCACAGAATACTACAATTTTGCTTCCTGTGTAGCTAATCAGTACATTTCTAAATACTCTCACTGATTAGAATGCAGAGTCAACCTACAGGTCTAACAAAAATGAATAGGAAGAGTCTTAATAATTTTCATCGTCTCAGGTTTTATTTCAGAAGATATTTTAGTTCTCATGATAGATAAGCTGAAGATGCACTCACAAACTCTCCTCTCTTTATAGATTATCTTTTTTCTTTTTCCTACTGTTCTCTGAATTTACAGAAAAACCTGTAATTTAATCAAAAGTATCAATTATTCCTAAAATACATGGAAATATATAGCCAAACCAGTCCTAAAGTACAGGGAAATATATAGCTAAACAAAGCATAAAGTCCAATGATAACATCATGAAGTTCTGTTTTTTAAAAAGGCCAAGTATCTATACAGGTCTATAGACACTGGGTTTTGGGTTTGGGTTGGGGTTTTTTTGCATGAAATTACAACTTTGTGTTGCATACAATTTTCAATGGCAAATGAATTCCGAAGTGCTCTAAAAATACATCAGACTACGTTGAATAATTTGTGCATCTGAGTTCCAATATTTTCCTTCCAGCAAGTGTTAGACTTGTTCACGTAACACAGTCACAGCGCATGAGCATACCTATCTGAAAAATCTGGGGCTGAAAATATCCATTCCCCAAGCAGACTATTGAGTAATTGATATCTGCACTGATCACAGGTCCTTTGAAGTGTAACCATGAATTGGAAAGGTCAAACGATTATGTATATGTCACTCTTATAAATTAGGTATAAATTGCAGTGTCCATATTAATTTTTCTTTAATAAGTATGTGCTAATGATGTTTAGTGACCATACACAATTCTTCTAGTAATTTTTAAATGCTTTTTATAGAAAAAAACAGTTGCATATTTAATTTTTGCTGATTTTACTGGTTTTGAGTTTGACTTAAAAAATGCAACTGGTACAGTAGTTCATAAAAATTATCTAAATATAGTACTTTTACTCCTAGATTACTTAGGTTGTTTTATAAGGGCCAGTTTTACTCTCAATTACATTGGCTTTAATTTGGACTAAATCCACACGTCAGTAGCCAAATAGCAAATAACTTATTGTTCAGATTTATAGATTTCCAGATAGAAGAAGAATTTGTTCTAAAACACTAATAATAATTTCTATAATTTCTCTTGTATCCAAATGATATTGAAAAACCAGGGAAATCTGAGAAAGGACATAAAGAATTATTATGAGCCTGAAGACACCAGCCTGAAGTTGAGACAGACCACATCCACTACACTTCCATCATGTATCCACCTAGTTACACTATCATAGAAGGCTATCAGGTTTGTCAAGCATGACTTTCCCTCGGTAAAACCATGCTGACTGTTCCTAATGACACAGTTCCTTTGTCAGTCAATGTTCCTTTGATCGTATTAGAATATTATTAGAATAAATCACAGAATCACAGAATGAAAAAGTTTTCCTATTGGAAGCATGCAGACTATTACTTTGCATGTTTTCACAATGTTTACCCTCTACTACACTCTTGTGAGAGCCCACCAACAGTCCTGCATCCAGCTCTGGGGTCCCTAGTACAAGACAGACATGGACCTGTGGGAGCAAGTCCAGACGAGGGCCACAAAGTTGATCAGAGGGATGGAGCACCTCTGCTATGAGGACAGGCTGAGGGCATTGGGCTTGTTCAGCCTGGAGAAGAGCAGGCTCCAGGGAGACCTAATTGTGGCCTCCCAGTACCTGAAGGGGGCCTGCAGGAAAGCTGGAGAGGGGCTGTTTATTAGGGAGTGTAGTGATAGGAAAAGGAGTAATGGGTTTAAACTAAAAGAGGGGGGACAGTTAGAGTAGATGTTAGAAAAGAAATTTTTACTGTGAGGCTAGTGAGACACTGCACCAGGTTGCTCAGAGAGGTTGTGGGTGCCCCATGCCTGGAAGTGTTCAAGGCCAGGTTGGATGGGGTTTTGGGCAACCTGGTCTAGTGGAGGGTGTCTCTGCCCATGTCAGGGGGATTGGAACTAGATTATCTTTGAGGTCCCTTCCAACCGAACCCATTCTATGATTCTATGAACATGTTTAGCCATTTTTTCCATGACATTTCAAATAGATCTAGCTACTTACGGCACTGGAAATCCTTCCTATAATATTGAATACCTTCAAATAGAGCACATGACGGTAAATCAGAAGAAAATACGTGAGACTAATTGAAAATTTTCACCCATCTTAGCCTTCCTCTGTTTCTTGTCTCCCATTCCATCTCCTGCTCTTCACGCCCAAGTGTTTCTATCTTTCTCACTGCAGTTCCAGAAGTTATGTAACACTTTCATCAAAGCAAATCTAAGAGAGCCATCATCACTCTTCATTTAATGGTATCTTGAAAACCTTGCCAGTCTTTTCTTTTATCTTAGTGTCTGGGAGAATGGGGGAGGGAGTAGGCTGGGGGAAGACGATTTACTTATCTTCATAGCAATTTTTATGCATCCTTATAATTAAGAAACTTTGTTGAAAATGGAAAAGTGTTATAAACTTACTTGGCAAACTGACATTCTCTGCTTGCAACTGACTTTTAAAAGTGACTCTATTAAGTTGTTAAGCATAACTTTTTAAATTCTTGCCTTTTTATGTATGGTAGTTAGTTAAAGACTTACAGAGCTTCTGGGTTCAATTTCCCTACTTTGTACTTTGTAACATCATCAGTTAAAAGATTTGTCAGGGCAGCTGATAATTAAGGTGAATATAGACCTTTTACATATGTAAACTATCAGCATGAGTATTTTAGAGATGTGAAGGTGAAGCACAGAGATATTGACAATAGAATTATCTAGGAGCTATCAGTGTCTAGTTTGTCAGATTGGGAACCAAATACTTTATATTTATTACATTCTGATAGTTAATGTGAGAAGGGAAGGGAAGGGGGAAAGGGAAGACGGAAAGGGACAGGGAATTTCGTTCTTACTAATTTCATCTTGACCATGATATAAGCATTTGAAGGGAAAGCCTTACAAGAAGAAGTGCCAACACACTTACTATAGCTAGTCCCTACCAGTCACAGCTATAGTATCCAGGAATATCCACAGCTGAACTGTATTCTAAGTGTGGGCTTAATTGTTAAAAATGCTGACATTTATGAAGTATGTAAATTGAAATCTAATTAACTTGCTACAGCTATCTTGTTAAATGCCAGTTAAATATATTAACATTTCTCACAATTTTAATGCATCAATAAGAATTTAACTATACCTTTATTGTCATTGTAATTCTGACTTAATTGCATGGCTAGATGATTTATCTTTTGCATAATTATTCAAGCTTAGTCTGTGTTCGCTTAAACAATCAAATTGGTATTATATGGATTGTCTACAGCACCTGATCTTTGTAGAAGTCTTTACCTTTATCAAGATATCTTCTATTAGGACACTAGAATCAAAAGTAGAAGGAGAGGTGGGACTTCTGCTATGTGAGCTCAAACATACTGGTATGGAAATAGTAATTTTCCAAGGATTGGGCATAATTCTGTAACATTGATTATTTCATATAAACAGTCTGAAAAATTATTGAAGAAATGTATATAATGGACAGCCTCAAATGACTGGTGGAGATTCTTTTGTGATAAAGCATTATTTCAGTTACTGCACTGGCATACAATAGTTCACATCTTATTCTTTTCATACTCCTCACATTCATACAGCTCATAACTAAGATCATTGAAATTAGAAGTGTCACTTATACAGAAAGAGTGAAATAAAACCCATTTCTGATAAAGTTAACAGGACATTTTTTACAAAACTCACACCTGGGTGATTTATCTTCATCCTGCTTCGGAGCACTTAATAGATATATAGCCACTATGGGAAAGAGCAGTACACGTAAAGAAACTACGCATATTGAGTTATTAGCAAAATATCAGAGCAGGAGCTGAATAAAGAATACATAAACAACACAAGAACTGTCTGGAGACTGGTTTCTTAATAAGATCCACACTATGAACATCCTTCAGCAAAGAACTTACAAATGTAAACTTTATGTAGCATAGTTCTTGGCCTTGAGTAGAAATATTCACAGAATTTGACTTAAGCAGATGCTTAATGCTTCACTGCATCAGATGAGAAAATGAACTCAGAAGAGGGAATGTTTTGACTGAAGTGAAATACAGTACAAATGGGATTTGGGGGAGCAAAGTAATCTTTATATTCTGCAAATAATGTAAGCCTGAGAAAAAGGGGAAGAGTATTGAAATCTTGAGGAGTGGAAACCACCTGTCCCAACATAGATGGCTCCACATTTGAGAGTAAGCTGGTCACTCTGGGCTGCATTTATAGACACTGAAGAAAGAAACAGGGAACTCAAGGGAATAATCCATCACCTTCTAAATTAGGTGTCTAAAGTGTCTGTTTCTCTAGACTAACTTAGATGACTTAAATGAATCCTACACTTTGATACTTAAAAATAATTTCTTTTGTTTTTTTGGCAGACAGTGTTTGCTTTATTCACAAATCCTCCTGATCCCAGGTTAAGCATGTTTATAAACTTAAGATTCAACATGTATCTTTTAATGTCTAAAGTGGAGAGAATTTATTCCTTCCTGAATAATTTGATTTTGGAAACACAGGGTAAAAAAAAAAAGAAAAAAAGTGTTGATTTTTCTTTTTAAAATTACATTTTTTTAAAGAAATCTTTTTTTTTTAAATTTAATTAAATGACAATGAAACAGAATTATTTGTAATAACCTTAAATTAATCTATCTCCATTTAATAAAAATTCAGTCTATCCACCCACAATCCATTTCAGTTCACTCTGATTTATTTTTTTTCCCCATTGCTTGCCCAGGTTTACTGGCAGGGATTGAGTAGTAGTATTGAAACTGCATGGATCATTTCACCTGTACAGGAATTACAGCCAGCCATCTCAGGTAGGACATTTCCAGCTGCAGAGCAGGGCTGCAGTCCTCATGGGGTCAGGGCTGTCAGAGACATCTTCTGAGCTGTAAGGAACCTGAGGAGGAGCTCTATCTGCTGCAGATGGTGCTTCCCAGCGGTGTCCCCTGCCAGGCCTTCAGACATACATTGCACCAAGGCTATGGGAAGACGCAGTTTTACAATAACTAGTTATGCTACTTTTTGATGCTCTGAAAGTCAGCTTTTCCCTGCAAACAAGATAAAGAAAATAACTCTACATTTGTGCCTTCATTTCCCTGGAGTTTAGAGTGTATTAATGGCTATTGGATTCAGAATAAATAAACTGGATGGAAAAATCATTATATGAGGTCTATTTTCTGAATATCAATTTGGTTTCTAAGCACTTCAATAACTTATCCTTAATTTTCAACTAGGAGCACCTCTGAAAGTAGTAGAAATTTGGAGCGTCATTGTCTTTTCTCTTCATATAGTAATGGGATGTGAATGTGGTAACTTAGCTTATTGAATTTGACATTAGATGTTCATTCATCTTTTTAAAAGCATTTTTGCATATTGAATTTTGGCCTTTGAGGAATAGCAAACAATCAAAAATGCATTGGGAAAAATTGGAAGAAAAAAAAAAGAAAAGAATTAACAGAGAAAGATACATGAATAGTTCCCTTCATCCGCACAGCACCTTTTAGAAGAAAAGTATGTACACACTATAATAAATAGATTCTAAGGTATGGTTGCAGGAACCTCATTTGCCAGAGCTGTGAACTGAGGAGAAGGAGTCCTTGAAAAGTTTGTGAGAATGCCAGTTCTTGGCCTGCCTGTGAAGCGTGTGACTCTCCCTGGGACGTTAGCCGTTAGTGCGCTGTCTGGCTGCACGCTCTGGGGGGCTGCTCTGCACGCTGCTTGACTATGCGATTTTGCTGTGTGTTCATGCATATGGGTAAAACAGTTCTGCATTCTCTGGGTGAACAATATTTGGATGGGTAAATGTTAAACATATTCACACAGAATGGGAATCACGTAGACTACAGGCACTGCTGCGTCACACGACAAAGATCCTACTGCCACATTAGTCCGTGATCGTGGTACAGGGCTACAAATCTAGTCCCAATGATAACCAGCATTAGTTGTATGTACGATCGGGCTGTGCTACTGTACACATACTACTCTTTTATTTTTAATGTCTGTATGGTATAAGTGTCTGGGACGTACATCTACGGATGGAGACAGCTGGCTGTCCATTTGTCATGTTTGTTGTACATATTATTTGCACACCTACCTATATATATGAATCTTCCAAAGAGCTTCTGAACTTATGTTGAAAAGGAAGCCACAGGGGCAAAGGAAATGTAAGATGGTCTCATTACTTGGAGCACCAGAGGCAGCAGTCACATGGATACTGGGCCCATGTATAGCACTGTGAAATACTGTCTGCTTACTCTTACTTTTGAATCATAGAATCATAGAATCACTAAGGTTGGAAAGGACCTCTGAGATCATCAAGTCCAACAGTCAACCTAACACCACCGTGCCAACTAGACCATGTCCTGGAGCGCCTCATCTATGCGTTTTTTGAAGATCTCCAGGGACGACGACTCAACCACCTCTCTGGGGAGCCTGTTCCAATGCCTCACTACTCTTTTCGTGAAGAAGTTCTTCCTAATATCCAATCTGAACCTGCTCTGACGCAACTAATTGTCTGGAAGGTTGACAGAGATGAATTATGGTGTGAAACATCACAAGACGCAGACCTTGAAGATGATGATGATTTTGGTTGTCTCATGGGAGTCAAGTTTCCAAGAGACTAAAAGGAATCAAACAGGATGAAAAACTAAGTTTCATAGATTATTCCCAAAGTATGAAAACAAAAGCATGCATACAAATACTAAAAATACCTTCCAAGATATTGAAAACACACACGCATGCACATACACACACACACATACACATGTGTATTGAGACGTAAATAGGCATATATGAATTATACAAAGACTCATAAACAGATGTAGAAAATGTTACTAAAGTATACCTATACCCCTAACAGAAGAATTCTGTCTGTGTTCCTCATTTTCAAGCATTTTAGAGAATTCGGTCTCACCAGAACAGATTCTCCAAAAGCAGAGTGAATTTAGGGACATAGCAAGAAAAAATTTGTCTGCAATTAGGCTCTATTAATCCCAGAACCATACACTGCAGACTGTCTTACTAGTAGACAAGGGAAACATTCCATTTACCTCCTGTGCTATAACCAACATCTCTTTTCCCTCCTGGTGTTGCAATCTGCCCTCCTATCTTTTTCTGAGTGGAGTCATTCTCATTAAATGAAGCACCTTCTTGCTCAGTCCTGGGATTAATCAAAAGCATTTGACAATGTAACTTCCACAGGTTTGTTTTGTTATCACCACTCAATATTCAACAAATGAATGAACAAGGAACATCTGTAAAATAAACAAGTTATAAAAATAGTATAAATTAAGGAAAAAAACCTTAAATAATGAGAAAGCATGAAAGAAAAGTAAACAGATTTGTTCAAATCTATGATCAAAGTGATATGTGATTCCTCCATGGATTAATTTTATTTATATAATTTAATGTGATACTTTGCAATTACCAGAAGCATACTGCTTGTCTGTGTACTAAATATATAATCATGTGTTATTGAGACTGAAGAGCAAATTCTGGAAAAATTTGTCCTGGAGAAGATCACATTATTTACAAAGAGGTAATAACTACTGAGTGAGAACCTCAGACTGAATGATTACACTGCATCGCATGCCTTCGGCATCAGAAAAACCGGTAGGGCTCTTCTGAGAAACAGAGCGGAAAATACCTTGAGGAGCATCACATGTGTACCACAAAACCTCAGATCTCTGGTGGATAATCCTCCATCTAGAAGGAGTGACTGCTCCCCAGTGTGATCTGAATTAACTGTGGAGCTGTGTTTTTCCTGTTTCTTCTTTGCTTTGACCATAGCCATATATACATACATATATGTCATTTTTCATCTGTGTCACATTCATTAAACTGCCCTTGCTATGTCTTTGTGCTGATATTCAATCTAATTGCACCGTATTGCAGCATACTAAATGGATTAGTTACACACTTACTTTTTAGGAAAGACTATTTAATTACAATAGTGAGTTACAGACAAACAAGAAATTTCTCAATATGCTGGAAGGATAAAGAATGTCACATAAATAAGCAAAAGAAAACTGACAGTAACATAACAGGCAGGGTGATTTAGATGCCAGAGCACTTCCCGCCTGGGCTTGATTCTTATCTACCGCCACTCAGATCAATGCAGTTACACAGCTGTAAATTTTTTTTTTGGCGCACACTGAGTGCAGTCTTCTCTTTTCGTTTTTAGGAGTTTTAGTTTGTTTGTTTGTGGTTTGGTTTTTGGGTTTGTGTGGTTTTTTTTTTTATTTTTTTTAAAAGGTAATTTTTTAAAAAAGTTTGCAAAATAAGACTAGTTACAAGAAAAGAGAGGAAAAAAATCCAAAGGCATAGTAGACTGTTGGTGAGAAGGTAGAATCAGTACAGTTCTCCCAAGAACTGCAAACTTGGGTGTCTAAATGATATAACAAAATCCCAGCAGACAGTACTTAGAAGCTATGAAACTACTCATGGAATTCACTTCCTCAGGAGGTGTAATATTTAACACAAGAATATTATAATTTCTTCCAGATAACAGTACATCTGTATCTTGTTTGAGGATCAAAGGGTCTCCTCTAGAAAGTAGAAATGTCTTATTCAAGTACCGTGGGTCTCACAGTGTTTGGAATTAGAACCCAAATGGTCTCAAGTACTATAATGGGCTGCTTAGAACTAGAAATCAAAGTAGAGCCAGTGATCAGACTGAAGCCCTGATACACAGCATGCTGCCTAGTCACTGCCTACATAGATTCCCTGGGATGGTTTTGGCTTGTGTCAAATATTATCCTCATAAACCATGACCAGGTTCATTTCATGGAGTACTGTGTCAATCACTACTCCTGCTGTGCAGTTTGAATATGGCCACCCAGTTCTGGGAGTGGAAAATGTAAACACGTGGTTGTAAGTCTAGCCATAACATGCATCCTCAGGATTTAGGAACAGTCCTTGGGTTGTTTTATGTCATTGGGTAGATGAAGCCTCTGAAAGCTACAAGACACTTTGGAAATAAAATTCAGAAGTATAAAACTTCTCTCCGAGCTTCCTCATAGGACACAACACTCTAATACCCTTTTGTCTGCTCTGTCAACTTCTAGCTTATGTGAAGATATTCAGAGGCTCACATGAATAAAAGTTTTCATGCTGTCATGAGGGTCTCACAGCTGTGGGAAATGTTAAGTCAAAGAACAGGCATGTGATGATGGTGGAGCAGCAGATCTAAATCAGTTTTGGGTGTATTAGACAAAACCTGAGAAACTCTGTAAGCAAGCCTGCAAATACACAAAATCTCAGACCTGATTTACCGTTCAGTCCAACTTTGTACGTATTGGCACGCTGATCTCCAACTCGATGGATCATGTTTCCAGATTTGCTTATCTAGATTGATTGATTACTCCTGTCAAATCTGAATCTGATGCTGATTCTGCTGTGCAAAACAGTGGTATATTCTTTTAAAAAAGAGCACTTATGGACCTATGAGCTAGTATATTGTGCAAATAAGTATGGTGCAATAAACTCTTACTGGTTCCATTTAAATGTTGCTGTGTGTATACTAGGGTATCCCTACCTCATAACTGGTCATCTACGAACCTCAGTGGGGAATTCCAGGAGACAAAAGAGACTTAAGTGTAAAATCACTCTTGTAACTAATAACTTGATTATTCCATTCCCTCGTTTCACATAAGAAACAAAATACATATTTCTGAGTCCGTGTGATACTTTTACTCTTTCTTTGGTAAAAGAGTACAAAGAAGACTTTTAAGGTCCTCTGCCTGCTTATCTCCTGCTGTCTTACTTTGCCTCTTCTGGCTTCTCTCTGGAGACATTTGGTGGCTGAGTGAATCCCACAAGCACAGCTGAATGGATTATTGAGATATTTAACAACCTATCTGAGTTGCAAATGAATTCCAAATCCACAGAAAAGAACAGATCTCAGGGATAAAATATTGTTCATTCTGTGTGCAACTCTGAATACTGCTGAAGTAGATCAGTCTCAGCATGCCAAAAAAAAAAAAAAAAGAAAGACATGAAAAGACAGTAATGGATTTCAGGCTACCAGAGAAGACTCACTTGTGGCAGATTTCCACAGATTAAGTGATAGCTTCCTATGAGGGTCTGGGCAATGGGAGGATGCTGAGCTGCCCAGTGTGAGCTGGGAAAGATGAAGACATCCTTCAGTCTTTGGTATTGTGATTGAGTAACATGAAAAAGAGGAGGATTAACTCAGAATGTCAGCATTTATCAGTAGGGACTGAAGTACAGGAGGAACTTTCTCAGATTTCACATGAATGAGATTTGCCTTACTTCAGTGGGTTTGTGTGGGGATGTGAAGTCTTGGAGTGTTGCTTTTCAGAGATGTGTTAAATGTAATTTTGTCAGTGACACTGCTAAGGGACAATATGGACATTTGTGAACAATACTGGATATGGAAAAAGTAATTTGATATTTTTGCAAAGACTGAAAATGGCTTGAATTCCACATTATTGTTTTTTTTCCTGACCTGTTAATATAACTGTGGTGGGTTGACCTGAACAAGCAGCTAAGCACCATGCAGATGCTCCCTTACTTCCTGCCACGTGGAATGGGGGAGTGAATAGGAAGAGCAAAATTGAGAAAACTTATGGATCAAGATAGTCACAATTTAATAAGTGAAGGAAAGAGAAGGAAGAAAAAAAAAGGATGCAAAGACAATCACTCACCACCTCTCACAAGCAGACTGATGCCCAGCCAGTTTCTGAGCAACGGAGACCTGCCAAACCACTCCCCCTTATCCTATCCCCACCCCTCTTTATTGCTGAGCATTACATGGCATGGACTATCCTTTTGGCCAACTTGGATCAGCTGTTCTGGCTGTGCTCTCTCCTAGCTTTTTCCCACCCCTGCCTGCTTGCTGCAGGGGTAGCAGAGTGAGTGTATTGGGTCTGGCTGAGGTGGAGTTAATTTTCCTCATAGCAGCCCTCACAGTGCTGTGCTGTGCATCGGTAACGAGAAAGGTGCTGGTAACACACTAGGGTTTTGGCAATGGCTAAGCAGCGCTGGCACAGCACCAAGGCTGTCTCTCCAACATTGCCTCCTCACCAGCAGACTGGGGGTGTGCAAGATCTTGGGAGAGGACATATCCAGGACAGCTGACCCAAACTGACCAAAGGGATATTCTATACCATGTGATATCTGCTCAGCAATAAAAAAGCTGTGAGAAAGGAGGAGGAAGGAGGGACATTTGTTGCTTACACCATTTGTGTTCCAGAACAACTGCTATGTATACTGGAGCCTTGCTTCCCAGGAAGTGGCTGAATATCACCTGCTGATTGGAAGTAGAGAATAAAAGGTGCTTCCATGTGTGGCCTTTTGCTTTATTAAACTGCCTTTATCAAACTACCTTTATCTTGACTCATGAGGTTTTTTTTCATCTTATTTTTCTCCCTTCTCTGTCCTGGTGAGAAGGGGAGTGACAGAGGGGCTTGGTGGGCACCTGACATCCAGCCAAGGTCAAACCACCACAATGGGAAAAAGAGAAGTCCTGAGACCAAGCACTGTTTTACAGTAGTCAAAACATTAATGTATGTTATCAACACTGTTTCAGTCACAAATATGAAATACATCACTGTACAGACTGCTAGGAATAAAATTAACTCCAACCAGCTAGACCCAGCAATATTAGCCAAGCTTCTCTGATTATTGTTGTATCCCCAGTTACAAACATCACTCTTAATGTCTGAGACTCTTTAGTGGGGTCCTGAGCGCTGAACGTGTTGAAGGGTATGCATACAATATTAACTAATGCAATCCATATCTATATCCTCTAGGAATTTTCTAGAAAGTCTTTTTAATAGCTGTCAATAAATTCTGTACTGGGATCTGGATAGGCTTTCCTAGGAACTTTATAGCCACACCTGCAATTTAGACAGATGAGGGCAATCAATATAAACAACAACAGAAACAGAAGGTAATCAGTGTAATAACACTGAATACCTGAAAACAAGATCTTTTGGCTTCAAACTATTGAGCAGATTGCATTGTGTACCTGAGGTACAATTGATATTTTCGTGCTAAAACAATGTAAGTACATTATCTCCTCAGGAATGTAGGATTTTTAATGGCTATAGTCATGTGACTGGAGAAAAGGGATTTTTACTGCCAGAAAGACACATATAATTCATAATAAAGAGAAAGAAAATGTTTAAAAAAAAAAGAGAACCAAAACCTCATTCTCTGAATAGAAGGTTGAAATACTTAATGGTAGGATGGGGAGAGAAGAGGGTGGAATCAAGGTTAGAATAGACCCTGGGTATTGCAGAGCTGTAGAAGGCATAATTGAAGAGGTTTGAAGAGCAATGTTTTACCTTTATGTGAAGTTCTGAGCTGCTGCCAGACAATATGAGCTTTGGTGGCTCTAGCATAACATTGCCAGCCTTGAAATGTTCCAAGGTTTTGAATCTATCCTTTACAAATCAAAGACACTGCCTCTTCCTTCAGACATTGGCTTCCTCAGACCATACCAGTTGCGTATATATATCTGGTTTTTTTTCTAAGTACATTTTTTTTTTCCCAAGGTTGTTTTGTGGGTGGTGGGTTTTGTTGTGGTTTTTTTTCCTGCAAAATTAAGGACTGAGTATATATTTCTGGGAAAGTGAGGAGGATGAAGATAGAGATCTAATTCACTAAAATACAAGTACTGAGACCTTTCAGAACAGTTGAGGTTTGCAATCAAGGAGTGATAATTAGTGATATAAATGGTTTTATGTGGGGTAAAACTAGGTCAAATATTAGAAAGGAAGTTGTGGTGAGCTGGGGGTCGGCCTCTTCTCGCAGATAACTAGTGACAGGACAGGGGGGAACGGCTGCAAGTTGCGCCAGGGGAGGTTCAGTTTGGAGATGAGGAGAAATTTCTTCTCGGAAAGGGCGGTCGGGCATTGGAACGGGTTGCNTAATGATTCTATTCTATTCTAACATTGTTTGCCATTTGAATCAGTAAGATTAATTTTCTACTCTTGGAGTCTAGAAAAAGGATTTGATTCATCTTAGGCAAGTTTTATAAAACTGGATTCACCAAAAAAAGATCTAGATCATGGATCAGTATGACAAAGAATTAATCAACAATTCTGTCTGTTCATTCTTTGCTTCCTATTTGTATCAAAACAACTGTTTAAAGGGCAGTATAATAAAAAAGAATATGGAATTCATCTGATTTAAAAAAAAACAACAAACAAACTTGTTTTATTTTCTTTGCAGAAGACAGCCAGATAAGCCTCTCTCTGATTCGCAGTGAGGTCTCTTAAAAAACTGTGTCAGCTCAGCTGACAAGGAGGTGAGCTTTAACATGAGAGGAGTAATATCTTAAGCTTCTACTGTCATAAACCATTTTGCATTATGAGAACTTGACTTAACTAATTTTCAACTTGTTCTTTACCTCACTTCCCTGATGAACTATAAAGTCTTGACAAGAACTTGACAGTTTACCATATAAGCACTCAAAATATTAATGAACTGTGCATTCCTAATCTAGGAGACATTTTCTAAGCACATGCAGAGCAAAACCAAAGTAATAAAAAAACTGCCTCTGAACCTGCATTTAGACTGAGGTTCGACTACCTTCTTTTGTAAAAGATTTCTGGACACTCAGTCCTATTGTTCCACAAAAATGCAGGGCAATTCTAAAATGGGATTAATCAGTCTCCTCTGATAAAGCTGCCGTTACTTGTAAGGATTAATTACACACATATTTTTCTGTATAACAGAGAAATTTGGAATGACTCAATCAAGTACCTTGTAGCAAGAAGAAGTAATAGTTGTGGTCTAATGTACCCATCACAGAACACGGAGGATTTTATAATAAATAAATAGCATCAATCATCCCTTTTTGTCTGCTTCCTGCTCCTAAGGTGGGAGGAGCATGTAACTCTGTATGTGTCAAAGTATTGTCTTAATTTAAGTTCCTAATGCCAGGAAAACTTAATAACAGAAAATCTAAGGGCCAGGCTGGCACCTCCTTTAAGCTCAAAGCTGACTCTGCAAAGTGATTTGACCTAGAAAATACAAAAGACTTAAAAATTACCTCACTAGCAACATTCAATATAACATATTTCAGCATGAAAAGACTCCCAGGGTAAGTCTGTCCAAAACACTCCTGGTGAGATCGACTCAATTATCTGCTGTAATAGCATCAGGTGACAGACTTTGGTAAACAAAGTGTTACACAGTGAGAAATTTCTATTAGTAAACACCAATTTACACCTCTGAATTGCTGTGAATATTCATTAACATCTCCTGTATGCTTTGTAGCCATTATCTAATTAATGAAATCCTAAAGAGAAGCAAATACACAGCATGTGCTGTGCAGGTGTTACCACTCTCTTTTTGCAGGTGATGGGGAAACTAAGGAGAGACTTACCTGAGACCAGGCTGCTCAGCAGGCAGAAATGTTCTTGAGGGAGACTGGAGAGATGCTTGTCTTACATCAAGATGCTGGTCATTGTCCTGTAGCTTTGCTTGCATCATTCATTAATGTATGAGGACTCCTCAAAGTAGTCAAAAAGATCTTGTCTATGTTGAACATTTTAGGAGGAAGGGAATTTTCTAACTGTATTCGGTTTGATAGCAGCTGTCCATAAACACTTTAGATTGTCTTGGCTCTATGTCACCAAAAGAAGCTATCCCACATACCCTTTCCCTATTAACTTCTTGTTTTTCTCCAAAGACGGAGTTTCTTTCAGCAGCAGACTATGTTCAAAGAGTCATTACTACATACAAGTTAATATGATTTTACTCAGATAAATGAGAAAGCAAGAACAATTTCCATGGTGCAGCAGGTAGATGACACTGCATTTGAAAATCTATTTAAATACCAGAGAAATAGTACATTGTGATACAGAGAATTAAACTGAGAAACATCTACATTTTTCCATGTCCATCACTACACAGCTAAGGTTTTCCAATTACTCTTCTCTTCCTTCTTTCCTTCTTTAAAACATCAGAAAATGCTGTTTCTGTGGAGCAGTCCTGAAAATCTGACAGCTTCTCTTAGAAATTCTCTTAAGTCTTTTATTACCCTTAAGCCTAGATCCTCACTAAGAGGCTCGTGGGTGCTAGGCCGACCCATCACTTTGTATGAGTTACCCTTAACAAAGCGGAGTAATGAGATGGATTGGACGTGCCTTCACTGTTATTGCAGACATTACAAATTGTCCTTTCCCAAGTGCTTTGAATATAGTAAAAATTAATAAGTTGACATTAATACAGATTTCTGCATAGCAAACAGCTCTGTGCGGTATCACAGGGTTTGCTTTCATGTGCTTACTGCCATAAAATCAACCAGAGATAGATGATCAAATAAAAATTTTGCAAACAAACAAATGAACAATGCTTTTCAAAGACAGCTGCCCTGGGATTAGTTGTTATCCAGCATAGCTCATCCACAGTGTTTTGTTTCTTTTATTTATGTTTATATCTACCACATTGTACCCACTCTCTTCACTGAGTGTCTGTTTGGGATCTTTAGCTCGGATCCTGTCCGACTTCGAATAGTCATTCTGATCACTCTGACCATGGTCCCTGGAGCCATAATCACCACCATCATAGATGAGTTCCCATTAATAGCCATAAAGATTTGTTAAGCATTGTGATTTACATCTTCATAAATTAAAACAGTTCTGTGTTCTCAAACTTATTTTATTGAAAATAAAATTCCATAGTGTATTGGTGAAAATATTAACAATAAAGGAAGTTGTTGATACCAAAACTCAGAAATGAAAAACTCGATTCCAGGTTCTTCTGATCACTTGGATGTGTTTTCTGTCTTTGGGCAAGACACTATATGTAGTACCTTGTGCTGCGGCTGCTACAACTGAATAATGAAAAGATTGATCCATCGATCAATTAATCGATCTATCTATCTATGTCAGAAATTGGAAGAGATTTGTGAGGTTATTTGTTTATATCCTACAAATGTCCTTTTCTAGATGGTATGGGAGTTATCATCTTGGTATCCAATACTTTCAAAAAGCTTTAAGGGGAATGCTATTGAAAGTGTAATTGCTTTATTCACTTCTGTCAGGAGGAGGAGATGTCATACTTTCAAAGACAGGTGGTAGGTGGGTAAAAAAGGGGAATTTCTGTCTTGAATAACATTGATGTCTCTCAGCTGAGGGATGGTTCTGTTACCCTAAGCTCAGAATCAAAAATATTTTAGAATTGATTTAGTCAAGATTCTTCTTCCTAGAAGTAAAACCCCAAATAAAATACATCTCTGTGTAGAGGACAAGAATCTACATGTTATTAGGCCAGTATTGTAACAAATATAAGACTATCTAGAAACCTTGCAATATGCAATTTTCTGGATGTGATGGCCATTTGGATGTGCAGGAGAGCAGCAGCAGATCTGCCACCCTAAATGTTTCCTCCTTCAAAAGCCTAGACTACATATACTAAGGTAGAAAGCTTGATTGCACAGTCTATATCACTTTGAATTCAGTTTTCCTGGACATGGCAAGTTGATAGGGATGTTATAATCCACTTGAGGTTTTGCTCTGTATAATTGCACCTGTATTTTCTAATGTTTCCTGAAAATTTGGTTTGAGATTTCTGTTATCATCTACTGCAAGGTGGATGTAAACAGCTAATAGTCACACTGACACTTTTCCTGTTTTAAACTCCACATGTTTCTAGGTGTAGATATAGCCTGTATCACTGTTTCTATAGGTGGGTGTACAGACAGTTTTCAGATCAGATATGTTGTGACCAGCCAGGTCGCTATGCAGGCAGGGGACCCCAGTCATGTCTGTATCCAGCTCTGTATACATGCCTCTTGCTTCTAATAGACTCACTTTAGGGTTCAGTAGGGGCATTTGTGAAAATGGGCCTCATTGTGATGACAGCTCATGGGATCTAGTGTCGTACTAAACAACTATACCTAGTTCTGTCCTTGTTGAGGAGTGGGAAGAGATTTCGCAGCTGAAGCAGAGCTCTGGGAAACCTATGACACTGAAATAATAGATGGCCACTTACTGCACACACAGGGTTGCAATTCTCTCCCCAGGACTTGTTTGATGACAGTCCTCAGTTCAGAAATGGTTGTGATCGGCCCTAAGAGAGAATTACAGTTGTGTACAGACTCTGTGGGTGACTACTACCAGTTGTTAGCCCTACTAAGAAAGAAGGCTATTTTTCTTCCGTAAGTTGCACCAGCAGAAGGTTTCTGTACTTTAAGGGATTTTGTATTAGCATCATGCGCTTCTAACTCATGTCAGCAGACTTAGCTAGGCTGAATGAAATGGCTACTATCTCTAGTGTCTGCCTCAAACCTCAGTGATAGTTTACCAACCTCTTTCAAGAGACAAATCAATGTGATTTATAGGTGCTTCTAAACAACACAGGTTTGGTTAATTTCAGATAATGCCAGTAGCTGGCATCCTAAAATGATAGTTGAGTTGCTCAGTGGACCCTCCTGCAGTGCTAGTAAATGTTAGCAAAAAGTCTGGAACAGACAAGAGAAGACAGTATGATCGGCCTGCAGGTATGAGCCACTTCCCATGGCAGAACAAGGCGGGGAGGAAGCAGAAGGTAATAGCTTAAAGCATGTTTTTGGCAAAGAAATTATATCTTTTAAAATTACTTCCTTGACTTATTACATATTAAAACACTTAAGAATGTACTGAAACCAAAAGGACAGATATTTAAAAATGTCTCAGCCTTCTGAAGCAACTTAGGCAAGATACCATTCTCAAAGGAAAGACCACTCTGACATAATTTCTTTTACTGGTAGCACTAGTTTATGCCACTATAATCTCACCCCAGACACTTTTTCCTAGCTCCATGTCATTCCTGTCATTATGCCTGGAAGCTGCATGGCTAATTGGACCACAGAACTGATTGGGATCTAAAAAACATCCTGTTACTATAAGAAATACCCTCAGTGACAGCGGTGTGTAATAACAGCAGAAGACAAAGCAATCTCTCCTCCACAAGCCCTTCTAAGGTCCAACCTCCCCTTTTACAGGTTCCAAAGGTGACAAAATACTTTAAAGAAAGTGAAAACTGACATTTTTGTTAGAAATTGCGGAAGAATAAATAGTTTGCACATATAGCAAAAAAACTGCAACAAAACCAAACCCAATAAACAAACAAGAGGGGTGTTTATTGCGCCTGTGTTAAAGAATCTTTCTGGATGTGACAGAGGACTCTTCACAGTGTATGTGCTTGTTAAGTGCTCAGAGAGCCCTGTGAAGAGTACCTCTAAATAGATAGAATTATATACAGAAATGTTCACCTGTCATTGAAATGCTCTTATCACAGAACTCACTATGAAAATGGAAGCCCTGCCATCTCAAACATGCCTATGTGTGTAGCTTGCTGTTAAATAATAATAACAGTAATAAAAATTGTAATTAATAATAACAGAATATTGTCTACAATTGCTAATGAAGGAGATTGCTAATCTCCTGCTGGTAGCAGGAGAGTTCTTTGTCTTTGCTACCAGAAATATATTACAGCTTATAATTAATTAAGAAGCCTGCTGGGTGGGCTGGCAGCACACATTATGTAATAATAAGAAATAAAGGTTTTGTCAGTGGAAAGGTGACAGAAGGTACTATAAGATACTGGCAGAAATAACTGTTAGATGATAAATGAATCTAGATAAACATGGCACTAGCCAGTCTAGAGCAGAGTAAAGAACTTTACCTGATTTCATCAGCATTGACAACAAAATGTATGTGTCCTCTCCCCACATCCTCAAATCTTTTCTCCCAGACGCAATTGCCTGATAGAGGAAATGGAGACTAGTGGTTAGAACAGAGGACTTGGAATTTGCTATTTTAAGCTGCACCACTAAATCATCTCCTGACCTTGGCAAAGTCAATCACAGTAGTTATGCATCATTTTCCATCTGTAATATGGGAACAATCACAATTACCTCCTAAAAGTGTGGTAATGCTTCAGGAGTAAAGGTTTATAAAGCATGTATTACTCACAAAAGGAAAACATCTTGGTGATGATGTACTTTTATGACTGAACCCCTGGAAACAGGTCTGGATGGAAATTGAGAGGTAGCACTTGTCCTAACTGTTTTCTGAAAGTAATTCTGTTATTGCCCAGTGCCTATGAGTCAGAGGGAACTGCAAAACACACTCAAAAAATTAACGTGTATTTCTGCTGGCTTGGAAGTGTGTTTCATCATCCTGCCCTGAATGGAGTGCTGGAAGCTCTGCAGTGCCCACTGTTCACATTCCCACCCAACGTGACTGCTGCTGAGCTCACAGAGGAAGCAGTGGTGGTTAGGGAGAGATGTGAAGGGTGCTGGTAGACTTAGCCCGGTGCTTCACGAGGAAACAGATTCAGCACCGCATTTTAGTCAACTTCAGTTCCAGCTGCCACCTGTGCTTGCAGATTTGGGCTGACTGAACAGAGAGGGAGACAGGTTTCTTCCTAGCTGGAACAGTCTTTTCAGAAATGGATGGAGCCTGGTTTAGCTCACCAGTTTTGGGTGCGTTCTGCTCTGTATGCTGCACTTTCCAGAAGACTGATCTGATCTGTAATTAAGAATGAGATTATTCTTGTTATAAATGTTACATATCTGTCTACCTCAATTCTGTCTTCCTAAATATTTTGAGTTTTGTTTCTATAGTCACTTTTGAAAATGATGGTGTTTCATAAGTCTTTAGATAACTTCCAAACTTATTGCACATACTTTCTTCACTCCTGGCCAAGGGCAGCCTCTCACTGACAGCACGAGACAGATTAGCACCACAGTCCTTCTGCCTGTGAGAGATTTCACCTGTTTTCATCAAAGCCTTGAAGAAGTGATGGGTCCAGCTGCTGAAAAGCAATGCTGATATTGGTGCTATGCAGCAAAATGAGGACAGATGCTGAAGGTCACCTATTTAATTTTGTTTGAAATTTGGAGATGCAAACTTTGGTTATGGTTTGGGAATGCGTTAACAATTATTCTTTTGCTCCTCTGCAAACATTAATTATTATTGGTCAGACATTGTAACAGATTGCCCAGGGAGGTGGTGGAGTCACCGTCCCTAGTGGCTTTTAAAGAAAGGTTGGATGTGGTACTTAGGGACATGGTTTAGTGGTTAATAGGTGGTAGGGGGACAGCTGGACTCGATGATCCTCGAAGTCTCTTCCAGCCTTAATGATTCTATGATTCTATTATTATTATTGTTATTGTTATTATTATTGTCCATATTTAGAGGTGGCTTTTTTGTTCTACCTGTGTACCAATGGAAATTTCTAAATGTTTTATGAATAAATCTGTACTTACATAGGCACACAGATTGCTTTTGTAAAGGTCAAAAAACATTTGTTTGTTCACAAACAGAGGCATATTCCTCCCCAAATACCAGAAGATTTTTCAAGTAAATGATATTGATAATGCCATTGAAGTACATGTTTATTTTAACAAGAAGGTCAAAATGTACATGTACTGGAATAATGCAGCTATTAAACATTAATTTCACTCGGGATTAATCAATGATGAGGAAATAAGTAAGACTCTCTTCTTTTTAGCCAGAGAGAAACTGCTACCTTGATCTATAGCTCAGTCAATAGGCTCCAATTGTGAATAACTGTAGAAAGCAGAAAATTAACCTTTTGATCTCAGCTTGAATGCAATAATTGTAATAAAAACCCCAGACCTAATAGTATTATTGATACCACCCCTTACAGATGGTGATTAGGTTTGATTACATTACTTTTATAAAGAACAAAAAGACAATGTGCTGTATCTAAATTACAAATGATCCATTCAGAAAAATTAAATTATATAGAACCTTATAATGCACTTAGTAAAGAAGTATTAAAAATGTGGTTGAATCACTCTGTAATTGTTTATTGCAAATTTTATAAAGCTCTGAGTAATCATACTCTTATTTTGAAATTGCAGTGTCTCAGAACTAGCTAGTGCTATCAACAAACTGTTTGCCTGCTGTGTTTAAGAACTGCTATGGTCAGCTATTCAGTCAAGCCTCAACCTGTTTGTACATGTAAATATCTCAGGGTTTACAATGTTTTTTTGTTGTTGTTGTTTTTCTTTTATCTCTGGGTGGAGGAACTTTCACTAGCAATTATTGGAAAGATGTGTGTGCATCAAGGGACTTGCATACTGTTATCTCTTCATGTATTCATTTACTGTAATACATAGCTATAACATTATCATAGAAATTATAGAGGAGGAAGTAATTTTGTTAGTTTTAATCTCCTACTGGCTGTTGTGAAATGCCCTATGATATATATTACACTTATTTAGGTTAAGGGTATAGCTTTTAGAAATGTGTAAGGGACTTAGGGAGTGTTAAGCCGTTTTTTGGAAAAGATATAAGTGTTAAGAATTTTCATTGACTTTAAGAGTGGGGCCATAGTTTTATCAGTGAGACTGGAAAAATCGTTTGTTTGTTTATGAAACCTATGCTTTGATCATTTCCACTCCATTAACTGTGTAAATACAGTATTGAGCCCTTGGTGATAAAGCCTGTCCCATGGATCTGTATGATATGATGACCCAGTAAAGACTACTAAGAAAATATGTTGCAAAAGATACAGCTTCTAGGTATTCCTCAACAAAATTTGGAATGTAGTGAAGATTTCCTTGCTCCAAAGAAGGTTATGGGGAATTATGTTATTGTAAACACTAGAAATGCTAACATATAGAGTTTCATATTGACATGTGTCGTGGTTCGGCCCC
>VWZZ01004730.1:0-17568 GCA_013399095.1 Psophia crepitans
GTCTGTCCCCCCAGCAGGGCCAGACACCCAGGGGGTTCCCAGAACTCACTCCCCACAGCCGAGGCACCCGGCGGTGCGGGAAAGGGGTTTGGTTTTTTTTTCCTGAGCNCCACCGGGACTCCGGCCTTTCCCCGCCACCCACGAAGGCCCCCGGGACCGACCGGGATCCCGAGTGCCTTTGGGGTGACGCTGGTGGGAGGATGCTGGGCGGCAGCTGGGCAGCTGCCCAGGGCCGTCTGTCCCCCCAGCAGGGCCAGACACCCAGGGGGTTCCCAGAACTCACTCCCCACAGCCGAGGCACCCGGCGGTGCGGGAAAGGGGTTTGGTTTTTTTTTCCTGAGCGGAGGGGGAAGCAGCGAGGTCCCATGCTGGCCCCGGGCCTGACGTCCTCGTCATCCAACAAAATGACATGGGAAAAGGCTGCGCTCCCCGAAATCCCCCTGGCAGTGGCTTGGCAACAGCCGCCTGACAAAGTGTCTTCCCCAGCAGGCGGCTGGCCCCCGGCCAGATGGGACCCTGCCAGCGTGGATGCCGGAGGTGAGCAGCCAGGGAATGCCTTAACCCCTACCTGCGGTGCCCTCCCTATCGTGACCGCCGGGCCCTGCCGGAGCAGGTTACCTTATCTCTAATTTTCCGGCAGAAACAGCCTTGATTTCCCGCCCCGTCGCCTGTGTGTTAGGGCTGGCTGCAGGTGCCTCACCGCCTGCTTTGGGAGAGGGGAGGGGTAGGACGAGTCGAGGTGTCGAGGTCGGAGCCGATTCTGGGTTCCTTGCAGTGGCGGGGGGAATCCTGCGGGATCTCAGCCCCGAGGAGCTTCCAGGGGGAAGGACAAGGCGGTGGGTGAGGGCTTAGTGCTGGGGTGGGGGAGAGGAGCAGCTCTGCGCCTGGGGTGGCTGCTGTGGGTGACGTCTTAGCTTGGCGCGGTTCGATCCTGGCTCTGACGCGTGTGTTCCCTCCCCAGGTGCTGCCCCGCCGCCCTGCTCCTGGCTAACCAGCACCAGTTCTTCAGTGGCAAGCTTTATGTCCTTCTCTAGTAGCTAAAGCTGCCAGTTGAAGAACTGTTGAATGTAGCCACTCTCTTCTCGTCACCGGGACCTTGGATGTCAGCCGGCCCTGTGCCCTGAGCGACTGGGCTGAGCCAGTCTGCAGCATCCTGTGGGTTTGAGGGCTGAGGATGAGCCTGATCGGGATGAAGACGTCTCCTCGCGGTGTCCAGACAGAGCCTTGGCTGGAGGATTGCCAGGCAGCCCTGCCAGTGGGGCTGTGGAGCGGGTTCCCCCCTGCCGGCAGGGTGGCACTGAGCTGAGGGATGACTAGAGAAGACTGGAAGAGGCATTAAACTTTCTGTTTTGCTAAACAGTTCGGGTTTAGGAAGTTTATTGCCCGTGGGGTGCCTGACCTGCCTGGCAGGAGGGTGGTGGGGGATGCTGGGGGCTGGAGCTCAGTCCCCGGCTGATGCCACATCGGGGTCTGTGGGTGGAGGGTTGGTTGTTCAGGTCCCCTTGGTTCATCCTGACCTAAAGCTGGGTGTAGCTCACAGGACTGACCTGCTGCTGAGCTCAGGAGCAGGATTAGTCATGCAACAAGCTGGGCAGCAGGATGGAGCCAGAGGAGAAGGCCAGCTCCACACCCACGCTGCCCTGGTGCGGTCAGGGCTGGGTGCGGTGGGGCTGGGCTGCCGGGAGCGGGTGACTGGGACGAGGATTCCAGGTATTTGGAGGCGGCAGTGCTGAGAAGGGCTCAGGTGAACCTTGCTGGTCTCCTCTGTGGTGCAGGCTCTGCCTTGATGGTGGACAGAAGCAGAAGACTGCCCTGAAGGGGACTTGGAATCTGCTCTCCAGGGATGGACACCCCCCCCCCCCTTGCACTGAGAGCTGTATATAGCTCTCCTACAGCTCATTGCAGGGTGAAATGTCTCTGTGTAGATCCAGCAAGGGCTCCTGGGAGCCTCTGCACCCCCAGAGGTGCCTCTCCCACAGGGCTGCTGGGACCACTGCCCCCCAGGCCGCCTTGGTGCTGCTGCTCGGGGCCTGCCAGGACGAGCGCGGCAGGGGGGGATGGCCCCGGGCTGAAATAAGGCTGCACAGTCTCTACTCAATCCGCCTGTCCAGGCTCCAGCCACCCCAGGCAGGGCTGCTACCAAATTTTGGCACCTAATAACGTGCAGAAAGCGGAATGGTGCCCATTAAATGGTAGAACTGGAGCAAATCTGTTGTTCTAGGGGTTGGTTCTTCTATAAAGCTGCTCTGCTTGGTGTGTGCCTGCTGGCAGCTACAAGAAGCCAAGTTTCTTTGGGGTCATTCTTACCTGGAGAGGGTGGGACTGCTGAAGCCCCTCGGATTGCTCCCTGAGCAGGAGGGACCACAGATGAACACCCCAGCTTGAGGCAGAGCCGGTCTCTTACACCGCAGCTGCCCTGTTGCAAGTCCGTACAGAATAGCTGGCGGCTGCTCGGTGTTCAACAAGTCCCAGAGTGCACGGAGGGGGTAAAAAGTCATGGGGGGGTGTGTGTGTAGGATGCCCGAGGGCAAGGAGGAGTGGCTCCCAGGCCCTGGTCCCCCTCCTGCGCAGCACAGTGTGTGGATGCTTGATATGGAGGGGAGCTGGGTGCTCCAGCCACCGGCGTCTCCGCCCTTGCGTGCCTCAGCGTATGGGTAATGCTTACATTTGCTGCTTCCTCCGGTCGTCGCGACGGGCTGAGGAACCAGCTCTTTTCCTGGTAAGATGTGGCTATTTCAGGGCAGAAAGCTGCCTTGAGCAGCAGTACCCAGCCCCTGGGGTCAGGAAATGTAAAACACCCAATTTCAGGTCAGATTCATCCGTGGGAAGGTGCCAGAGTGCAGGTTTGTAGTTTGTCACAGAACCGGCATCGCAGCATCTCACCTGCTGGGCAAACGGGCTCGGCCCCCGGCCAGCCCAGCCGTGGCGTAGGTGCTGAGGGGTTTTAGTCTGGCAAAGTGAGTGTCCCTGCGGGAACTTGCCCGGCTCTCGGGGTTTACCCTTCCTCCTGCGCAGCCCCATGTGACCGATGAGTAAGTGCAGCGTTTCCTGTAGAAAGCGCAGCCTTGCTCGCTGTCGCCTTGCAAAAACCAGTAACTCTTTCCTCTAGCATCGAGGCTGTGTTTCCTGCAGCGGCCGGCCGCATCCAGCACGCAGGGACGCGGCAGGAGAGGAGACGCCAACCGGGGCCAGGATGTCTCTGCTGGAGGCTGGCCGTGCTGTCAGGGGGTGGGAAGCGCCCGCCGCGGCAGCTAATGCGATATTCCAGGCGGCTGCAGCGATGCCAGCAGGTGCTGCTGGCTCGGAGGTCGGGTGGCAGCCCCCTGTCCTTAGGGGTAGGGTGTTTTGTGCGAGTTCTTGCACGCAGACTGCCTAGTCCCCTCCCGGGAGAGCAGCTCGCCTCGGTCACAGCTCCCCTTGCCGGGAAAATGCGCTTTTGCAAAGCAGAAGGTCAGGGTGACCGGCGTGCTGAACGAAAGCTCCCTGCCAACAGCCAGCGGGAAGAGCAGGAGGGGCTGGTGGATCTGTGAGTGTGTGGCTGCTTCTGCCTGCCCAGACCCTCAGCTGAGCGCCAGGACACAGGCATCCCCCTCTCATCCAGCCCGGCAGATCCATCCCGGTCTAGGAGAGAGAGGAGCGCGCCGCCTCGCTCTGCCCCGGCACGCGAGCGAGCCGACCAGGGCTGTCTGCAGACACAGAACGCAGGGGCTGGCTTCAGTTTTGCTCCTGATTTTATTTCTCTTGAGCCGGGACGGGAGGACGTGGAGCTGTTAACGCTCGGTTGACTCCGTGCCCCTCACAGCAGGGCACGCAGCGAGCTTAGGTTTCTGCCAGCGAGGGTGTGTTGCAGATGTCACAGGCCCTGCAAACGAGAGGTGCGTTGGGGGTTTGCAGTAACTCATCTCGATGCCGTGTCTCTCGGCGGGCGCTCCGCTAGCACAGGGAACGCAGCACGGAGCCGCCCACCAGCTCGGTCAGCGTGTCACTTACTCTGCTTCTTCTTTAGAGATTTGTTTCCCCAAGTATAAAACTTCTGCAATCAGAGACACCATGGGGTCACAGTTCAGGCTGGCAGCTGCGGTCACGAAGCCGTCCCTGAAAGGGAAGGCGGAAGAATGTGGATCTCTTTGGCGTGGCAGCATCCCGGTGGCACCCTGGCTGGAGGCCAGCTGTATTCCGGAGGGCTCGGGGCAGGGTGGCTGGTGGCAGATCGCCTGGCACCGCTGGGAGCTGGGCACCCAGCCTGGGAGCAGCGGGGCAGAGGGAGCGGAGATGTGTCCCAGGCTCCCTGCCCAGCTGGTGTCTTCATCAAGGATCATCCTCTTCTCCCTCCCTGCCCTGCTTTGGTTTGCTCTGAAACCATCTCGCTACCGGTTCAACAACCAGCAGCTATGGGAGGTGCTGTGGAGCCTCTGCGGGAGCCCTGCACCCCGTACCGGAGGGGACCGTGCCCTGTTCCCAGGCTCAGGGCGCACGCTGGCCTCGCAGTCGCTCACCTGAGGTAAAAGATCAGGAACTTCTGTTGCTCCAGGCTGCCCTTCACAACGGTGTCTGTGTATCCTTTCCCACAGCCTGCGAGAGAGAACGTCGCAGCCCGCTCAGGGAGCGCTGGTGCGGCGGCTGCCACCCGTCCCCCCTGGGTGCCATCGCAGGGAGGGGTGGGGGGGGCGGTGGCTGGCTGGGGCAGGGCTGGCCAGCAGGCATGAGGGCCCTGGACAAGCAGAACTGGCCCAGAGGTGCAAGGCTGCATCGTGACCCT
Source organism: Psophia crepitans (assembly GCA_013399095.1). Taxonomy (NCBI): domain Eukaryota; kingdom Metazoa; phylum Chordata; class Aves; order Gruiformes; family Psophiidae; genus Psophia; species Psophia crepitans. Next base: position 4,760 of record VWZZ01004730.1, read on the forward strand.
GAGCCTCTCCTTGGCTCAGAGAGGGAAGTTCTTCCTCTTTGTGACCTCCTAAGCCACTGGAGATCAGCAAAGAACAAGAGCTGCGGGTTACGTTCGTGCCCAGAGCTCAGAAACAGGTTCACAAACTCACCGTGGCAGCCAGTCCAAAACTAGAGCTGCTTCAGTTAAACTCTGCAGCCACTGTGTGTTTCCAAGCCCCAGACCCAACTGGTGGACGAGCAGATGGGCTGGGAAGCACGCTGGCTGCTCCCCTCCCCCTGCCCCCTCCTACCTGCGTAGCGAATGCTTTTCCCGAGCATCGTGGTCCAGAAGAAGGGAACAGTGTGCAGCTCCTTGTCTTTCTTCAGCATGTTCAAGGCAGCGATGTGACCTGTGATGAACCAGCAGAGGACATATTTCTCTTGTGAGTCCCCAAAGAGGTGCCCCCTGCCTCTCGTTATCCTGCTGTCCCTCCTGCCCGTCCCCCCCGTGCCCGTCTCCGAGGGGAGCTGGAACGCGAGGCGGCCGTGCTGTCTCACCGTGGGCCTCGGCGACCTGTTGGTGATGGATGCTGGACCGGTCCCCGTTGAGCAGCGCTACAGGAAAGGAGACAACATCCCCCGCAGCGAAGGTGTTTGGGATGTTGGTTTGCATGCGCTAACGGGACAGAAAGCAATCAGTGCGCTGCTGAGAGGGAAGGGATGGGGCGTGGAGCAGGGATACTCAGGGGGTGCTTACCAGATCCACTAGGATGGCACCGCTGTCGTCTCTGGTGATGGAGGTGCCTTTCAGAAACGCTGTGTTGGGGAACCCCCCTGCAGGGAGAGGAGCAGGGACAACTGCAGCAAAGCTCCGTAAAAGCAGGGAGAAGCCTTGGCCCCGCAGCAGGCACGTGCCCGTGGTGCCTGCTCGGAGCAGAGCAGCCCGCAGCGGTGACCAGTGCTTGGGCTGGTGCGGAGCTAATCCAGGGGCAATAAAACCGGGGCCCAGGACGAGGTGTGCTCTGATGACACAGCAGTGACCTACAGAGCTCGGCAAGCGTGCCAAAGTCATACTGAGAGCTCCTTCCCTCCTGCCAAGTGTTTGCTTATGGGCTGCTGACTTTCTCCAGGTGTTTGGGGCCAAGAGGAAGGGCTGGATGATAACAGAGTGGGAAAGACACTGCAGGGAACGGTGTCCTGGGAAGGAACCGGGATGTTCGGGGCTCGCTGGCTGTTCTCCCCATTCCCAGGGCTGCCTCCCTCTCCCAGCTGGACTCTCTTACCTATTCCCACCACTACCACATCTGCAGGTAGTTTCTCTCCACTGGAAAGAACCGCCTCTGTGACCTAGGGAAGAAGCAAGAATCGTTAACAAGGGGTTAAAAACTCTGTCCTAATTCCTGCAGCCTCCCTGCTGCCTTGTTCTCTGCTGCCTTTTTTTCTTCCCCAGGTTCAGATCACCTTGTCCAGCTAATGTGTGTTGCCAGGAACATGAGGGAAAATCATACTGTTGTCCCTGAGATGTGAACACATACCGGTGCCCTTTCAGCCCAGAGTCGTGCTCAATGAAAAGACAGACGTGGGAGAGGAAGGCCTAGATGTATTCATTGGGTTATACCTCAGTTTGGGGGTATTTCCCCTAAAATTAGCAGTTCAGGGATCACAACTGACCTTTCCATCCTTTCCTTTCAGCTCACAGAGTTCTGTTTTCATGTAAAATTTCACCCCTTTGCTTTGCAGCATCTGAAAAGGAAAAGGAAGCTGGTTTGAGTATTCACAAGGAAATTCCAGGCTGTGCTGCTGTAAAAACAGCCGTACCCAGCCAAAACCCAGGCAGGCAGCTCAGCTGCTGCTCCAGGCTGCGGAGAGGTTTCATTTGAGTCCCTGGCTGGTGCAGGGTGCCTGGGAGCCTGGCTTTGTCCTCCTGCCCTGGTCAGGACTGGTGCATGAGGTGGGTCTAGGATGAAGCAGGGCTTGGGGATGAAGCTGAGCTGGGGAGCATGACCTGCGGGGCAGGGAGGTTGGGACCAGCAGAGCTCCTTCAGAAAGCTGTACGTGAACAAGGTGGCGGGGCACGCAGGGGTGTGACTCAGCACAGGGCCTGGATTTCCTGGGCTGCTGCAGACCACAGGGTAGCTTGGATAGCCTATGTTCTCCTAACCTTCATGGCGACACCTCCAACCTCAGGACCCAGCGCATCCTGGAAAGGAAACTCCTTTTTTTCCACCACTGAGACGGCACCAGACTTATCTGAGAGGAAGGCAGCCACCTCCATTCCTGCAAGGGAAAGGCATGCTCACGGTAAGGCTGCTGCAAGCACGAACCTGCACTCTCCTCCTTGGAAACCTTTTCCCCTTCCAGGTGAGGAGAACGAATCTGATGCAGTGCCAGCGCTTAACTGCTCTTCTACACATTTCTGGGCTGAGGCATTTAGCACCCTCATTCTTCGTTCTCACGCGCTACAGACCCGGGTATTAGGAAATGCGAAGACCAGCTCCTGGTTGTGTACCAAATAGCTCCGTGTCTATGCCTTACCCACTCGCTTCCCCAGTGCTCCTGGGGAGTCCAGCTCCTCTGAAGGACAGTAATGTTTTCATAAGGCACATTTCCCTCTGTCCACGTCCAGGAGCTGTTTATAGTTCTCAAAGTTTCTGGCTATCGGAGGAAACAGTGTGTGCTGTGCAACGCATACCCCACCAGCTGTAGGGCTCCAGGAGGAACCCAGCCAGGCAGTGAATGAACATCCCTTCCCCAAGGGTCTCTAGTTAATCTGTACGCACAGCAGAAGTGGGTTTCAGGGCTATCGCTAATGACTTGGTATCTGCTCCAGCCTGGTACCTATGAATGAAGCTCCTATGATCACCAGATTCTTCCCAGTTGCCAGCTCTAAGATCTTCTTGGAGTCTTCTGGGGTTTGGAGGATGCACACATTCTGCAGGTCTGCACCTGGGACTTTGAGGGACTTGGAGCTGAAAGAGAGAATCCAGATATACCTCGTGGTTAGAAATCAAACAGAAAAAAATGAGAGGGGGAGCACAAATCCATGCAGTCTCTTGGTTGCGTCATCCCATTTTGTTCTTTTATCTCCCCACCTACCACCTCCCTCTCACGTGCCTCTAGAAGACCTCCAAGCCCTCTTGTCCTGTCTAAAACTTTGTGTGTGGCAAACGCTGTGTGCACTCACTGGCTGCCTGTTGCAATGAGCAGCTGATTATACTTCTGAGAGGACCCATCCATGAAGTGGACCTTCTGTTTCTGGAAATCCACCGACACTGCCTGCAGGAGAAAGGAGGCAAAGATCAGGTAGATACCTCTGGTGTCCTGCCACATCAACCCATTCCTACAGGTCCCTGGCTTTAAGTGCACTAAGTATGACAGCACCAAATCCGGGTTCCTTTAAGGGGTGTGCAGAAGGCTAGCTTCAACGGTTCTGCACTATTCCTGCAGGGGTGGGCATCCCCTCCCCACGGCAGGGACAGGACCCCCCGTTGAGGGCCGAGCTCAGCTGCCCTTGTACCTCTTTCTCTGTCCAGAGCTCTATGCAACGAGCATCGAGGAATTCAGGCTTCCTCAGGTACATGTCCTCAGCTTTCAAGTTCATTTCCTGGAAACAAAACAGAAATATGAAACAAAGCACTTCTTGCAGCCAGAAATACTCTCGCGGTGTTTACTGGGAAGTAAGTTTGCATAAGAGGTAGATTTTGCACTGGTAAATCAGAGCTGTCCACACCGCTCCATCCCCACCAACTTCTTGTCCTCCCTCAGAAAAACCCATCAACCCAAACAGTAGCACTTGGTGAAAGGGGATAAAACCACCACCTTACGGTGGACTCTGATCAAAGACTTTCTGGGAGGAAGGAGCGAGATGCTAGGGGGAAATTATATCCCTTTCCCTTGCGGGTGCCTCGGCACTCCTGCTGCCTTGCCAGAAGGGCTCACTCGATTGCTCAGTCTGGTCCCGAGTGTGGGCCACGTCCCTAACTCACACGGGGTACCCAGGGGCAGTCCTGTCCTTCTCAGGTACGAACCTTGCTCAGTTTGGACTTGTCATACGGAACGTGTTTCTCTTTGGTGGCCATGATGATCCTGCCAGTGAAGCCCTCTTGGCGAAGCGTCTCCGCGCACACCAAGGCAGCCACACCTACAAGAGATGCTCGTCTCAGCCTTCATGCATGTCACTATGGAGTAGGAGGAAGAAGGCAAGTCCTCCTTGAAGAAGAGACACGCTCACAGCATTTGTGGGGAGCGCACAGTACGGATCACTTCACTGACCTCCCCCCAGAAGCAGCATCGTGTGCCGGTTGAGGAGGCATCGCTTGCTTGTGTCCTTCACCCTCAGACTGCTTTCAAGATCCTGGAAGAAAGCGAGAAATCCTGATGTCCTGCCTAGCCCGAGGTGCTGCTTGTGCTTAGTGACAGCAGGTAAGGTCAGTACCTTCTTTTTTGCTGTAACAAACACCTTTCCGTCTTTCACTGTTACCTACAGAGGTGAAAGGAGAGTGCATGTAAGTTCTGCAACCATGAGATTGTGGTGGGAGCTTTCCTGGGAGGTCCAGTGGGCCATCTGTCTTCGATACACCAAGAGTGACTTTAGGGATCCTGGATGTCAGATGGTGCTGAGGAGCTCGTGAGGTTTTCTCCTCATCCTAAGGATGCTCAGGAAGAGGTGTAAATCCTGTTTCTTTTCCAGAAGAGCTGTGCTGGCTGTGATGAGTACCAAGATGTACGGCATCACCTTTGATCAAAGGAGCTTTAGGACAGGGATCATCTCAAGAGATCATCCCATGTGTAGCTCTGTGTGACCTGGACCAGCTAGCTGGGGCCAGGGCAGGTCCTTTCAGTTGGTGTTGGGAAGACAGAGCTTGTAGGAGTGAACGAACGTGGGTTGTGTGGAGGATATGGCCCAAGCTGGGAGGAGGAAGAGACAAGAAGTCACCTTAAAGCTGGGAAGGCAGTCCAGAGACGGGTACTCCTCGATGTCGCCAGTTTTGATGTTAAAGCAGGAACCGTGCCAGGGGCAGCGCAGCCTCTCCCCTTTCAAGACTCCTGCAACAGAAAAGCCCCCCACAACCAAGCGGTGAGAGCTGACCTCCCTGACATGGCTTCTCCCCCCCACCCAGCACCAGGGTTACCTTTGCTGAGCGGAGCACCGTTGTGGGGACACTTGCTGCCCAGGGCTCTGAACTCCTTCCTATTCCTCACCAGCAGCACCGGGTAGCCGGCCACCATCACCTCCAACAACCTGTGGGAGAGGCAGAGAGATGGGTGTCCTGGTGAGCCAAGGCTTGGTGCCTGGCAGCCAACATGCCGCTCCCTCAACCAACGACATGGTGGCCACTAGCGTGGCGGCTCTTGCCATGGCAATGCCACCCCTGCTGCTGCATGCTGGCCCTCAGCCTTCTCCCCACTGGGTACTCACTCTCCATCTCCCATGTCAGCCTCCTTGCAGACTTCGGCAGTTACGGTGTCATCGCCGTCCATGCCGATGGCTGCTGGCAAGCAGGGGGAGGGGTTGGCCGCCATGGATGCTGTTGCCTGTAGGCACTGTCTTTCACCCCTCAGCAGATGGTCCTCCCCACTGTTGCTGCAAAATCCCACCCCAAAACGTAGGGTCAGCACCACGTGCTCAGAGGGTCCCAAACTCCTGGTACCACAGGAAAATACCCACAACTGGCAGAAAACACACATTTTCCCCCTCTTTTAACTTTGTCACCAAACCCAAAGCCCTTTCCTCAGCCCTTTTTTCCTCCAGCCTAACCCACAGCCCCTTGTCCCGCTAAAAACTGCGGCGCCGGGCGAGCAAATGTGATTAACGACAGTCGTGTCGTAAATCAATACAATTATTTATGGTGAGGCACTGCCACCGTAGCCTGTGGCTCCTCCAAATCCAGGTCTGAAGAACCTCTTCAGCCTCTCCCAAAACTCTACATGGTGTGTGCAGTCGCTGTTTGCACTAATTGCCGCAAAAACAGTAATTCCAGCTCAAAATGCCTCCTGGGCTAGAAGGGAGCCAAAACTTTGGTCCTTAGGGCTGTCCCTGCCTTAGCGATGAGCTGAGAGGCTGATTAGAGATCCCTCTCTCTGTTTTGGATAAAAAAAGCAAGAAATGGAGCAGAGGAGGGTAGTTTGAGGCAGGTTTTTGTGCAGGGTGATGAGTTTCTCCTGCAAATCCCCAACACGCCGCTGCCCCACTCCTGGGTCCCTTAGGAGAAGGGTTGGTGGTACTCACCCCGTCCCGTCGTGGGGGGGCCGGTGACTATCCCCCGAGTCAGAAAGCCGCCGCTGTGAAATCGTCTGTGAGTTTCTCCTCCACCGAGGTGACACCCTGGCGTCTTATTGCAGGCGTCCTCCCCGCCACCAGCCCACGGCTGGGTGATACTCTCCCCGAGTTGCACAACGTCCCCGTCCATCAGGAGATGCATCTCCTGGAAGCGCCGCCTGCCAGCGAGCCTTATCTGATTTCTGCAACTGGTCTGCACCTAATTAAGTGTATTTTGCTAGGGTTTAGAATTGCAAAAGAATTAAGAGCACATTGGAATTATGGCACAGGTGTGGTCTAGAGACCTGGGTGCGTCGTGTGCAATGCGAACAGAAATTAAGTGGATGTGGTGATAGCCCGCTGCGGCTGCCCGCTGCCCCTTTTCTTGGTGTAAAGTGCTCTAGCTCAGTGCAACGTGGCTTTGCAGTGCTTTGGGATGATATCACCACTTTTTATATATTTCTATAGCATTTAAAATTATTTAATTTGATCATTTTCTAAGATCTCTCTCCATTGATTTTTAAGGAATGTGAAGCGTTCAGCACCTCTGCACATGCCTTACGGCCTCGCTCTGCTTCTGGCTCAGTCCGCTGACGTCCGGGCACGTGGTCCCACCGTCGTTCGGTCCCCGAAGGATGGCACAGAGCAGCGCGCTCCTTACTGTACTATTTTTGCAACAGAGTGGGAGTTACAAGAAACCAGGAGTAACGCCTACGCTGTTTGTGTCTACTCCAGTTCTTATCTCTGTTTCACAGTCAATATGTTTCACAACCTCAAAATATGCCTCAAAATTGGGGGGGGAAGTTACTAGCAGCGTGCTTCCATCATCTCCCTCGCAGAACCAGAGCTTCACAGGGTTCGGCTTTCTGCCACGCAGCGTGTTCCCAAATCCAGGTGAGGGGGTGGTGGTGGTAAAAATCCTCCAGTGGGCACGGTCCGGAGGAAAGGGCGTGCACGGGGATGCTCGGTAAGCGCAAGATGGCTCGTTTGTGAAGCAGCTCACCGAGCCGTGAGCACACCTTTCGGTGCCGGGGCGCTGCCGTGTACGGAGCGATCTTCGCCCGCGGGCGATGCACGCCCACGGTGGGCGCAGGCGCGAGGTATTTTCTCACAGAGCCAAAGAGCAGCTTTTGGGCTCTGCCTCCCTGGCCAGGGGCCTGAATGTGAAGCAATTTGGCTGCCGCATGTCCCCTTTTAAACTCTCTGTAATTATTCCCCAGAAGCACGTTCCCACGTGGAGAAGCAGCAGCCCTCGCGGAGGCATTCTCTGACTCAGCAGAAATTGCTGAAAAACGCTGTTTGCTCCTGGATAAGAGCTGCAGCGCGCCGGTAAGGAGGCAGGTACAAAAGCGCGCAGCCGTGCGAGGCTTCGGGACGGATCTCGGAGCCGTGCGGTGGCGTTTGCGCTGCAGGGCTGAGCAGCTCATTCAGGTGCTGGGTGCCGGCGGGTGCTGCCGGACGCGGCCGAGCGCTTGGGGAAAGGCTTTGGTAAAGCGCAGAGGGAGAAAGGTGAGATGAGATCCCCACCTCTGATGGGGGCAAAGATGATGGCGAAGGATCGAACGCTGAAAAGGGTGTTGGATGTGAGAGGGAAGGTCTGGGCTCGCTGCAGGGGTGCTGTGTTAGTGAGTTGCAGCACCTAAGACGACGCAATATGCCCTTGAGGGATTCAGGCAATGGGATGGTGTTGGAAGCGGATTTTCAGGAAGATGCTCCGTAAGCAACTTTTGGCCCTCTGTTAGGTAACGCGGAGGTAGGTACTCAGGGTGGTTGAGACATTTGCTTGTAACACGCAGCAAGATTAGACGTAGGAAGGAAGAGAGCGAAAGGAAGCGGTGCCCTCAGACGCAAACAGAGCCCAGGTAGGCATCGGAAATCTGTGACCAGACCTGCCACCCGCCTTGGTGCTGACTCACACGAGCCGCTGAGCTGCCCTTGTATTTTCTTAGATATCTTCAAAAATGCTGTGTCCCTCCAGCATGGTCAGCGCTCCAGGAAATTCAGGTTTGGAGGTGAAGATTTAACGGGGGCAGCTCTCCTCCCTTCAAGTCCCTGCCCCCATCAGCTGGTGTAGCACATTTTGTCATGCCTTCTTCAGCCGTGGTTGTGTGGTACCCTTGTCCCACCTCTGCTTGCCCCCAGCTTGCTCAGGTCAGGGTCCCTCCCGGCCAGTTCTAACCAAGCGTTACCCACGGAGGCAAATGTTGTTGAGGACTGTTCAGGCGCAGGAAGAGGAAGCGAGGTGAAAACTGCAGCAGAGCTAAAATGATTAATGGGACACCACGCTCAGAGCAGCTTGGTTTGTGATATTAATAACGAGAGAATTCAGGAGGGAACCTAACCTGTTCCAGGCTGCGGAGCCGGCAGCAGCAGGAGACGCAGTTGGGAAGCTCCTGCGCTGATATTCTTAACGCGGGAGGAATCGAGTGGGCTCAGCGATGTGCGGTGCTGCATGGAGCGGGTGTTGGGGCTGAGACGTGCTTCCACCTCACAGGGCTCGTTTGGAACCTGTCTGAATTGGAAGAAAAAAAAAAGGCAAAAAAAAAAAAGCATGTGGTCATAATACATCATGATGCAACCAGAGAGCGCGTAGATATCCGTCAAAAATTACATAAGCTGGAGAGTGGTGAACTGAAGTTAAAAAAGTGCTCATCCCACAAGGGAATAAGACATGGAGAAGGAAATATTCAGTGGGAATTAATTTGTTTACAGGTAAAAATAGTTCTGTGTGCTGTTTCACGTTTTCTTCCTCAGCGTTCACGTCTGGTGATGGTGAGAGATGGGATGCAGGCTGGGCAGGCACCTGGCTCCACGTTCCACTGTTCGCCACGAGGAAAGGAGGAACCGCAAACCTTACTAACAGCAGCAGATAAACAACTCCCTAAGTGACAAATTTGGGGCATGTCAGCCACTGAGAGCAGAGGAGGAATATAAGGAACTGCCCGTGCTGCTGTGCTTGTGGGGGGCTGTTGCCTGCCAATGGGTCTGTCCACGGAATTTTTTTTGTCCCGCAACCTGCACAACTGGAGCGCGAAGGAGGGAACATGTCCTTTGTGCCACCACACCATGGCAGCTGGTCCAGCCCAAGCCCTTGAGAGCAGCTGAGCCTGCAGCATCCTTGGAGATGCTGCACTGCTGTCATGGGTTTCTCTGACAGATCTCTTGCAACAAATCCTGAGGAAAACAAGGCTTCCAGTCCTGGGCAAAAGGAAGAAGGCCCAAAGCAAGAGCGTCCTGGCACTGGGAAGCTCTCAGGAGACTTTGTGTTGTTCAAGGAATGATTTCAGAAAGGATAGCCAACCTGGGCAGCAGAACGCCTGCGGGTGGAGGGGAGGGAATGGTCTTCCCCTGGTGAGACCGAGCTCGCAGGCTTGCGCAGGGTGAGTGGAGAGGCTGCATTTCAAAGCCAGGTGATTGTCTCTGCCAGACAAGGACAAGTCCTGAGGTAGGAGGTTGTGATGCACACGTTGGCATTTCTTGTATTAAATCCCGGAGCTCTGTGTGTGTGAAATGGAGTTGAGGGCTGGGGGAAAAGGTGGTAAAAACTCTCTGCACTGCCAGTGCCAGCAGAAACCCTTTTCCTGCTCACCACGCTCGCAGAGACTGATGTCCCTTTCTCCTGCAGCTATGGCCAGTATGTCCTCACCCAGGATATTCCACCTGGAGAATATCCAGCTTCCACAGCAGGAAGGTGTTTCTGGCTGGAAGGGGTGGACGCTCGGATCCGCATTGATCTCGGCTCTGCTCACAGCTACCTCTGGGCACGCTGCGCTATACGCAACCTGCGTTGTGCACAGGAGACCCTTTCATAAGCGTGGAGTTACAGACTTTCTGAATGAAAACGTGGATATATAGAGTAAAGCATTCCTATATTGTCTGGCTTCCCATGGCCTAGCAGAGAGAGCGGTGACACACTTTAGAGAAGACAACGGCTAATTAAAGTCTCTCTGTTTTGAGACCTCAGACTCCTCAAATTATTTTAGGTGTGAGCCAGGGCTGGCATTAGCTGAGCAGATGGGCTTTATGCCTCCCTGGCTGGAGGGAGGCGGATTAAGGGAGCGAGGCTTTCCAAAAACAGGAGTGTGACTTTTGCCAGAAGGACTTTGGCGTGTCAGAAGCTCCCACATCTGTTGGCTACAGCGAGCCCTGGGCAGCGTTTGGGAGCAGAGCGGGCTCCTCCTTGTGTAAGGGGTGGTGGAGGTGTCCCCATCTCATCGTGGGGTGACCTGCAAATGGCCCAAAACCCCATCCTGGAGTGGTGGGGAGTATCTGAGGGAGGATGCAGCTTATCTGGCAGAGTTCATATCAGGGATTATCAATAAGCTGGTGGCCCTATATTTTGGAAAATGGGTTATCTGTCCCAGATGTGCTGCAGAGAAACTCCTACTTGTCAGAGGCAGAAAAAGGCCATTGTCCAGCTATTGAAAAAAACTTCTGTACCCTTGATTTACACCCTGGCTGCTGCAGTAAAGCCCCAGCTACGGAATAGCTGTGGTCCCACCGCGTTACGAGATGGACCTAGGCACATCCTCGCTGACATCTGGAAGGAGCCCCCTGCCCTGCTGGGACCAGACACAGGGAGCGACCCGTCACCGGGCTGAGCTGCCTCCCTGCAAAAAACCGAGGTCTTTTGGGGACTGTTGGAAAACTTCTCGAAATTTGGGTGAAAAAAGGCATTATCTCCAAATAAGGTGTGAGTGAGGAGTCCCATCAGACCGGGCTGTTCTTCCCAGCTCTCCAGCGAGTGTGCAGGGACCTCTTGTGGCAGCTGTGCCCGAGAGCTCCTGTCCTGCCCTTCTGTACGGCTTCTCCTGGGACAAGTCTGGCCTCCGAGCCTTCGGCTGAATATTTGGCTTGATCCGGTGTCAAGGGATCTGGTTGTAACCGGGCTTGGAAGCCTCCAGCTCTGAAACTGTCCCCAGTTAATGCGATTGCTGCAGAGGAAGGAAGACAAGGAGAAAAGGCTGGAAACGGGGCTTGTAAGAAACCACCGCCCAATGGTAAGTCCTGGTAAAATTAAATGAAATCTGGGCTAAAACGATCCAAGAAGTAGTATGTGTGTAGCTAGTGCTCTAGCAGTGGGATCAAAGCCCCTGAACCAGAGGTTTAACTAATCACGGCTTAAATTCCTCCCGTGCAGAAGCGGTAGATAAAAGCCCTCCAGTGCCCAGAAACATTTTAACTGTTCCTGTCCCCAACTCGAGCCTGGCCAAACGTTCATCTTTAGAGGAATAACACCACAAACGGAGGAGCTCCTGGGACAAACAGGGCCAGGCTTGTAGGCGTTTCGTGGTCGGGGACTTTACCTGCAGGCAGGCGAAGGGCAGGGTCGTCACCGCGGGAAGGGGCAGTCGCGATTTCTGAGGCCAGAACACCGCCGGCAACTTCTCATTAGGAATCAGCTCTCTGCAATTTTATACTGCGATTAATCGTTAAATGATTTTGCTCCTCAGTGCCCTGAGCAACCCGGCATGTCTCCCAGGCATGTCTCCCTTTCCTCGGCATATCTTATGCTAAGCAGAAATGTCTTTGCGTTTGGCTTTCTCAGTAGCAGATTAGCCTGTGTGATCCTTCAAGCCTTAATACATGAGATTATAAATAATCCCCTGAGCAGTCAGGTCCGCCAATTACTTCAGGCAGCGTCTCCCCGCCACTTAACCGCTACGAAATTTAATTGTCTTGTCCAACTTTTAAGCAAATGTCTGCAGCATGAACAGATGCTTTTCTCCCAGTTGGGACTATCCCACCCCTCTCCTTCAGCTCCGATGTAATCGCTCCCCTCCTCAGTGTCCCTTCCATCACCCCAGCCAGGGCAGCGACTGAGCGCTCCGGCTCCCCACATTTCTGTCTCAGCAGTGAGAAAGTAGAAGATTTCATCCGAAATTAATATCTCAAAGGAGAGGCAGAGTCTGACATCAATCAGTGTGTACACGGTGACTCACCCCGGTTGCGGAAGAGACGCGAGGTCTGCGCAGCAGCCACACTTCTGGTGGAGACATCAAAAAGCAACAAGGGAACGATCAGACTACGGAAGCTGGAAAGGCAGCGCAGCAGTAGGATGGGACTAAAGAAATTGTGGGTACGGGATGCTGAATTCCCACAAACTCCACATGCCTGAGCTGGGGTATCCCAGACCGTCAGCGGGCTGCTCTTGGGACCAGGCGTGGGACAGGGGGGTGGAGGACAGCGGTGCTGTGGGCGGAGTGGGGTTTTTTTGGTGGGGCAATTGGACTTTTTTGCTTGCTTAACGTGCGATCAGACCCGGCAGCGCGTGTCTGCGTGCGGGATGGCTCTAACAGTGCAAGAGCTTCGCTGGCGCCACACGCCAGGGACGCTTTGGGGTGAAGGACCACCGGCCGCAGCGCCTCACGGGTGAGGTGTTCAGGCACCCGGTGCCACCGAGGTGGAAGAGGGACCTCAGGGGGATGAGGAAGGTGTCCCCAGCTGCACGCAGTGACAGGACACCCAGGCCCCCGCTCTGCGGCACGGTGCCCGAGGAAGGCTGGCGCACACCCCGGGGGGCTCATTGCCCGTCGCCCCCGAGCCCCACGCACCTTCCCTGCCCCTCTGCGGGGGGGGTGCGGGGACCA
>VWZZ01004730.1:24448-43285 GCA_013399095.1 Psophia crepitans
GAGTCCCTCTCCACCCCCGCAGGTGCGTCGCCATGGCCGCCGTCTTCCCGTACCGCGGCGGCTGCGCCCCGGTGCCCACCCCGCTGACGCCGCTGCCTGACTACATGTCAGAGGAGAAGCTGCAGGAGAAAGGTGGGTAGGACCGGCCCCTGCACCCCCATCCTTCCGCGAGGGACCGGGCCTGACTCCGCTGCCTCTCTGTCCCTGCAGCCCGCAAGTGGCAGCAGCTGCAGGCCAAGCGCTATGCGGAGAAGAGGAAATTCGGCTTCGTGGACGCGCAGAAGGAGGACATGCCCCCCGAGCACGTCCGGAAGATCATCCGTGACCACGGTGACATGACCAACAGGAAGTTCCGTCACGACAAGCGTGTCTACTTGGGGTAAGGGAGCCCCTCGCGATGTGACATGCAGGGAGCCAGGCCGAAGCCTCCTTGGCTGCCTTGTCAGAGCTTCTCGTTGATTGTTGAAGGGAGAGCCCCTTCTCCAAAGGGTTTTCTCTGTCAGTTGTGCATAGATTGTGGAATAGTAGCTCAGGGAGGGTGGGATGATCAGTTGCGCTAAGGTAGCAGTGCAGAAGAGGATAAGCGAAGGAAGTTGTTGCTTTGAATTTATGAGGAAAACATGGCCCTGGGTAACACACTGTCTTAGAAGAAGTTGGGGAGAGTATGAAGTAGCCAGTATACCTTTTTCTCAAGATTAAAAAAAAGCATCACGAGTGCTTCTTTGCTGTTTGGGTTCGGAGAGCTATCTCATGCACATCACAGTCCACTGCACTAACTTACCGTTACCCATAAAAACTCCAGAAACTCATTTGAAAGGTTTTGGTTTTGTTTGTAACATTCTTAATGTGTAACAATCTTGGAAGCACACCCAGTAGAAAACTTGGGTAGTGCGATGGATGGAACGCAAAGATAGACTAGGAAGTCTGTGCATTTGTCACCGGAGGCTTTTATGGACAGGTTGAATGGGCAGTTTTGAGGAGTAGAAGGTGCAGAGGTAATCTGGCTTCTGGGAGATGGATGGCTGTTCTCTTGATATCCCTTCCAACACTGATTTTCCTTGATTTCTGATTGTAGTGCTCTGAAGTACATGCCTCATGCTGTTCTGAAGCTCTTGGAGAACATGCCCATGCCCTGGGAGCAGATCAGAGATGTTCCAGTCTTGTACCATATCACAGGCGCCATCTCTTTCGTGAACGAGATTCCCTGGGTGATAGAGCCGGTCTACATTGCTCAGTGGGGGTGAGTGCCTTCTTCCCTTGCCTTGGCGGGAACTTGCGAGCAAACAGTCGTGCATCCACAATAAAAGCAATGTTTAACGGGTCTCTGGGTTTCTGCCAGGTCGATGTGGATCATGATGAGGCGAGAGAAGAGAGATAGACGTCACTTCAAAAGGATGAGGTTCCCCCCATTTGACGACGAAGAACCCCCTCTGGATTATGCTGATAACATCCTGGATGTGGAGCCCCTGGAAGCGATTCAGCTTGAGCTGGATCCAGAGGAGGATGCTCCTGTGCTGGACTGGTTCTATGACCACCAGCCACTGAAAGACAACAGGAAGTACGTTCCTGGTAGCACAGTTCACGGGGAGAGGGGAAAACCAAATGCCCTTCATAAATTACCTATAGATAGCAGTATATAATTTTTGGTTGTGTTATGTTGGGCTACGTGTGATGTTGATGGAGAGAGAAAAGCCTTCCCTGAAAGGTGGGAGGGAGAAGTTGATTGTTGTAAAGCTATACCTCTTGTCTTCAGCATCCAGTGAGGGCAAACAAGGCCTTTCTGTCCAGGAGGGCTGCTGCCCAGGTAACTGCTAAAACTGATGCTTCTTGCCATGCCATAAAGATGACAACCTGGATTGTCTAGTTGGCATTTGAATTGATATTTGCCAAGAGCAGACAGATGTTGTGTTTCAGTTTGGTTACGGAGGAGGGGAAGTGAAGCAGTTGGTATTTTTTGGACAGGTGTAGTCCGTAGTGGTCTTCAGCAGTCCCACGGTGTGTCTTTCTGTCTAGAGAGGCCCTTGTGTTAGCTGTCCTTAGTATTCTCAGCAAATGATGGGCAGTGAAAGGTGTTTGGTTATTTCTGGTCCTTTGGCAAAGGCCCAGTTGTCTTCCGGCTGTGTAGCGAGTGCCTGTGCTTTGTTCTTTTGCAGGTACGTGAACGGTTCAACGTACCAGCGTTGGCAGTTCACTCTCCCGATGATGTCCACGCTGTACCGGCTGGCCAATCAACTGCTCACTGACCTTGTGGATGACAACTATTTCTATTTGTTTGATCTGAAAGCATTCTTTACCTCCAAGGCGCTGAACATGGCTATTCCTGGAGGTCCCAAGTTTGAGCCTCTTGTTAGAGACATCAATCTTCAGTAAGTGTTGTGTTTAGGAGGAGAGAGAAGTGGTTATCTGGGGAAAGGGCTGGGAAGGTTAGTGTGTTATCAAGTGTCTCACCTTGGGTGAGCTGTTCCTGGGTGTTTGCTCTCTTTGACATGATGTCTGTGATGCACTTGCTGCTTTGGACACTGAATGGTTGTTAGTGTGAAGAGAAAGCTAAAGGAAAAGCACTGATACTATGTCTTTAGTCAAAAATGTTTGCTCTTCAGTGCCCCTGAGTGCTCACATAACAGTTTCTTTTTGTCTCATTTGAGGGATGAAGACTGGAATGAATTTAATGACATCAACAAAATTATCATCAGGCAGCCGATCAGGACAGAGTACAAAATTGCTTTCCCGTACCTGTACAATAACCTGCCACACCACGTCCACCTGACCTGGTAAGTGCAGCAGCCTCAAGAGCAGGGAGAGGGAGGGGAAAGCTGTCAGGATGCTCTGACACACACTGTGTATTGCAGGTACCATACCCCAAACGTCGTTTTCATTAAAACAGAAGATCCTGATCTCCCAGCTTTTTACTTTGATCCACTGATCAACCCCATTTCACACAGACATTCTGTCAAGGTGAGTAACTGTCCCAGAGAGCCCGTGATAAACGCTGCACGTGGAGGCAATGGGGCTTTAGCATCTTGTTTGTAACCTTGCTTCTGATAGTGACACACACACAGATATTTCAGGAGAAAGCAATAACTGTTTCACAAAAAAACCCACAGCTGTCACTTGTAGTCTTTTTCTGCTTCTGGAGTTGCACAAAGCTGTCTCCTTTGGTCTCTGTAGGATTAAGCCCAATGTGTAATTAACTGTTATTTTAGAGTCTTCTGATAAGTTATTTATCAGAGTTACCTTCGTAACACCTAGATCAGGGTCTAGTAGCCAAAGTTAGTTCTCAGGCTCACTGGGGCCTTGTAGAGTTCTTTTTCTTTCTCTGATACTCAGCACTGTCACGCTACTGTCGTTCGAGGAAAGAAGTGATTTTTTCCTTGCTTAACTCTGAAAACTGAGCTGAAGCAACTGGGAAACAGATGTTGTGTGGGGTTTCTGCATTTCAGAGTCAGGAACCGTTGCCTGATGATGATGAAGAGTTTGAATTGCCAGAGTTTGTGGAACCTTTCCTGAAGGATACCCCGCTCTACACAGATAACACAGCCAATGGCATTGCCCTGCTGTGGGCCCCACGACCCTTCAACTTGAGGTCTGGGAGGACTCGGAGAGCTCTTGATATCCCTCTGGTCAAGAACTGGTGAGTTCTTTCCTGGGGGAAGGGATGTTCCAGTGACTGTGGCATTATTATCGTGTTACAGTAAAAACAAAATAAAGACATTCTGTGGTGCCTGGTTTCAAGAGATTTTAGGAGAGTTTCTGGAGACTTGTTTGCTAAGGAATGTGAGTTACCTAGAAAACTGAAGTATGGTTTGTCCCCAGGTATCGTGAGCACTGCCCAGCAGGCCAGCCGGTGAAAGTGCGAGTCTCCTATCAGAAGCTACTGAAGTACTACGTTCTGAACGCGCTCAAGCACAGACCCCCCAAGGCCCAGAAGAAGAGGTGAGCGGGGGCTCTGCTCAGTGGGGAACTGCTGATCTGAGGAGGGGATACAGCTGATAATATTCTCTGCTCGCTCCAGGTATCTGTTCCGCTCCTTCAAGGCCACAAAGTTTTTCCAGTCGACGAAGCTGGACTGGGTGGAAGTGGGCCTGCAGGTGTGTCGCCAGGGCTACAACATGCTGAACTTGCTGATCCACAGAAAGAACCTGAACTACCTTCACTTGGATTACAACTTCAACCTGAAGCCCGTGAAGACCCTCACCACTAAGGTATTGGTCCATGTGCTGTCTTACTCAAGAGTAAAGTTTACCTGGAGATTAAGTACCTAGTGTGGGAAGACAAGCCACAGTGCCTCAACTCTTCAGTTGTTTTGTAGTGACTAAACTGGGGCTGTTACACTCTTACCTAGCATTGTTCCATAAATTCTGGGGGGTTTGTCTCTTCCAGGAAAGGAAAAAATCTCGTTTTGGTAATGCTTTCCATCTGTGCCGAGAGGTTCTGCGGCTCACTAAGTTGGTGGTGGACAGCCACGTCCAATACAGGCTTGGAAATGTGGATGCATTTCAGGTAGACTCTTTTTTTTTCATTATTTATTTTTATTAAAAGTGAGGCGTGGAAGTTGGGAGGAGGAGTGGAATATTTGGGCGGGCTTTTATAGGATGCATGAGGTGACTGAATATTGCAGTGTTATGGAGAAGAGGGGGAGCAATGAAAGCATGCGACACTGCATGGAATCCTGATTTTACCTTAGTTTATAGGAATTGGTCATCGTTTGAGTCGATGTTAGGAGCTTTGTATGGCCTAATACGCTCTGCCCCTGGCCATGAGATGAACCTGGCTTCCCGAGGCGATGTAAGTAGTGTTTATTGTTCTCTCTGACTCTTCTCCCTGCGTTTCAGCTGGCGGATGGCTTGCAATACATCTTTGCCCATGTGGGTCAGCTGACAGGAATGTACCGGTACAAGTACAAACTGATGAGGCAGATTCGTATGTGCAAGGACCTGAAACATCTCATCTACTACAGGTTTAACACTGTAAGTTCCACCTTTGCACGTGATGGTGACCCCACATAAACTGAGCAGCAGGGTGGGGTTTCTGGAGTGTCAATAAATGACCTGTTGTTACTGTGTCCCTGTTCTTCCAGGGGCCTGTGGGCAAAGGTCCTGGCTGTGGCTTCTGGGCTCCAGGCTGGAGAGTATGGCTGTTCTTCATGAGGGGCATCACGCCGCTGCTGGAACGCTGGCTGGGGAATCTGCTGGCCAGGCAGTTTGAAGGTCAGCACATTTTGTAAATCTTGGACGCCGGGAAAGCGTGTGATAAAGGTTAATGCTGTTTGCGTGTGAGCTTGAACTCCAGTTTTCTGTTCCAAGTGGTGGTCTGTACTCACGCTCCATGTCAATCCCAAGGGCTGTTGACCAGTTCAGAGCCCTTACGAGACCAGTGCCACCAGAAGAGATTCCAAATGGAAGTGGGATTCCCCCATAGCACTGTGGGGTCCATAGCCTCCTAATCGTCTGCTCCGGACTCATTAGTGATGTTGTGGCAATGTAATTTCTCCAGGGACCCTGCGTGTCTGTGCACTCCCTTACCAGGAGGAAGAAGAGCACTGCCCAATAATGTCAGAACTGTGAAGTACTTTGCTTTTTCCAGGCCGTCACTCCAAGGGTGTAGCAAAGACTGTCACGAAGCAGCGTGTGGAGTCTCACTTTGACCTGGAGCTGAGGGCAGCCGTTATGCATGACATTCTGGACATGATGCCGGAAGGAATCAAACAGAACAAAGCCAGAACCATCCTGCAGCATCTGAGCGAGGCCTGGCGGTGCTGGAAGGCCAATATCCCCTGGAAGGTAAGTCTCTCCCTTGGCCTTTTGGTTCAATTTTAACAGCTCCCAGGTAGAACTGCATTCTCACTCCTGCTTCCCTCATGTTACTGTCACTCTGCAGGTGCCGGGGCTGCCGACTCCTATTGAAAACATGATCCTGAGGTACGTGAAGGCAAAAGCTGACTGGTGGACCAATACAGCTCACTACAACAGGGAGCGGATCCGTCGGGGTGCCACTGTAGACAAAACTGTCTGTAAGAAGAATCTGGGCCGGCTGACCAGACTCTACTTAAAAGCTGAGCAGGAGCGGCAGCATAATTACTTGAAGGTATTTCAGTCCTCCTGAGGTTGCCCAAATTGGTGCTGTTTTCATAAAGAAGCTTTCACTGACTAATGCTGGTGGTGTGGTTCTGCAGGATGGGCCTTACATCACTGCGGAAGAGGCTGTTGCTGTGTACACAACCACAGTGCACTGGCTGGAAAGCAGGAGATTCTCACCCATTCCCTTCCCCCCGCTGTCCTACAAACATGACACCAAGTTGCTCATATTAGCCCTGGAGAGGCTGAAGGAAGCTTACAGGTAAGCAGTGGGAAGTGATCGTGGTCTGCAGGGGCAGCTGCCTGCCCTGGGAAAGGCTTCTCAAGCTATTTTGTTACCCGTTACTCCTGGAATTGAGTGTGTTGTAAAATTCACCCTGATGGTAAAGGCTGTAGGTTGTGGTACTGCCAAGGTTGACAGGGTTCTTCATGGACTCTGCCACTTGGGGCAGAAACAATGCCGTGCTCCTAAGTTTGAGGATGTGGATTCTGAAGAGTTACAGATCTTGTCTTGATCTGCTTGGTTGAACGGTGTGTTTCATCAGTTTAATGCAGCGGCCGTTAGTTCATGCTTGGGTGTGAGAGCTGTTCTTTCTCGCTTTCAGTGTGAAATCTCGCCTGAATCAGTCGCAGAGAGAGGAGTTGGGCTTGATTGAACAGGCTTACGATAATCCTCATGAAGCTCTGTCCAGAATCAAGCGACACCTTTTAACTCAGAGAGCCTTCAAGGAGGTCAGTGTCCTGGTGAAAGCCAGACCATACTAAAAGTGAGGCTGCATTCAGGAACTGAATGGCACTGAGACTTTGTGTTCTCTGTCAGCTGTAAGCCTCCGTTTTGCCTCTTTTTTAGGTGGGTATTGAGTTCATGGATCTCTACAGCCACTTAGTTCCTGTTTATGATGTTGAGCCCTTGGAGAAAATCACAGATGCGTATCTGGATCAGTACTTGTGGTATGAGGCCGATAAGCGACGACTCTTCCCTCCGTGGATCAAACCTGCTGACACTGAACCTCCTCCACTGTTGGTGTACAAGTGGTGCCAAGGTTAGTGGGGGCTTGTATTCCGTGCAGAAATGAGTCTTACCATCAGGAACTTGTTTCCTCTTGGGAGCTGAGTTCTTAGATTTGCAGCTTGCAGTCAATAGTCATTACAATAAGAGGCTGTATTTTGTAGGTTAATAAATATATATACGTATGTTCTGGAGGAGGAGGGGAACTTCCGTAGCATTTGTGGTTGATTTTACATATTTCTGTTCACGTTCCTGGATAGACTGGAAGTACCAGAGGCTGAAAAATCAGACGTTACAAGAAATATGCTGATTTCCTGTGCCCAGAAAGGTGCTTCTGCACACTGAGAAGGGCAGTTTGTCAGATAACATGACAAGCCTGTTTGTCCCCTCAGGCATTAATAATCTGCAAGACGTTTGGGAAACGAGTGAAGGTGAATGCAACGTGATGCTGGAATCTCGGTTCGAGAAGATGTACGAGAAGATTGACCTGACGTTGCTCAACAGGCTGTTGCGTCTTATTGTTGATCACAACATTGCTGACTACATGACGGCCAAGAACAACGTGGTGATCAACTACAAGGTAACAGTCACTGTCAGGAAAGGGGGACTGTAAAATTGGGAGCTTTCGGATCCGGGGGGGAGGAGGGAACACAAGACTTGCGAGAGAAAGGTGATGAGGAAGTAAGAAAACCCTTCTGAGTCCTGCTGAAGAGCAGCTACTCAGGTAAAAGGTCTCTTGTGTATCGTGACAGTCAGGTTCTCATGATTCCCCTTCATTTCCTCAGGACATGAATCACACCAACTCCTATGGGATTATTCGTGGGCTGCAGTTTGCTTCCTTCATTGTCCAGTATTACGGGCTTGTGATGGACCTGCTGGTGCTGGGTCTGCACCGTGCCAGCGAAATGGCTGGGCCTCCCCAGATGCCAAACGACTTCCTCAGCTTCCAGGACATTGCCACTGAGGTGGCCCATCCCATTCGCCTCTTCTGCAGATACATCGACCGTATTCACATCTTCTTCAGGTGAGAGCTCTGTGGCCCTGCTTTCCTCAGCTGAACTTTTCTTCTGGCATCTTGCCGCAAATGCTGTGAAAGTGGGAATTAGTATGCTCCTACTGCAGGCTTTCATTCCCTTTGCTAAGAAGGATCAGGAATATTTGAATCATCAGGCTTCCCAGAACAATCAGCTGTCCACATGCCTCCTCTTGCTTTTCTACAGCGACACTGGGCCAGGAGGAAAGCAACGATGTCCAAAGTTCAGTTGTTACAGGTTTTACACTGGTAAAATAAACCTTTTTTGGCTGTCCAGCAAGCAGACATAAAATTTGATGTCTGTTCATGGAAGGATAACCCAAACAATCCTGGGTTGCTCTGTGCTAGTGAAACTGAAGCCCCTTTCCATGGGAGCGTACCGAAATTGGATAGTTACCTTCAAACATGCTGTGGCAAACAGCTGTCAATGAGAAGGTGTTATCTGTTCTGAAAAGTTGGTCACGTAACTCCAGATCCTCTTCTGTGTGTTTCCAGGTTTACAGCGGATGAGGCAAGAGACTTGATTCAGCGGTACCTGACAGAGCACCCAGATCCCAACAACGAGAACATCGTAGGCTACAACAACAAGAAGTGCTGGCCCCGGGATGCTCGGATGCGCCTCATGAAACATGATGTGAACCTGTAAGTGGTGCAGCCCGGAAAAAAGAAGTGGTGGGATAGTGGGAAAATGAGCTGTGATAAATAAACAGATAGGTAGGTGCTCAGGAAGAAAGTAAGAGGAGGTGAGGGATCTGTGCTGTAATTCTGACAGTGAGAGAGGGGCGTGAGAGACTAGCGCTAGGAAAGCACTGAGAACTTCCCCAGTTTCTATTTCACTTCAGTAACAGGCAGCATGTCACTGTGCACATCGTGTTTTTCAGTGGTCGTGCTGTATTCTGGGATATCAAGAACCGCTTGCCTCGATCAGTCACCACAGTGCAGTGGGAGAACAGCTTCGTATCCGTCTACAGCAAGGATAACCCCAATTTGCTGTTCAACATGTGTGGTTTTGAGTGCCGCATCTTGCCCAAGTGCCGCACCAGCTATGAGGAGTTCACCCACAAGGATGGTGTCTGGAACCTGCAGAACGAGGTAGGCTGAGGGTTGGACAGGCTGGGAGAGCAGTTACTGCTTGGCCTGTACCTGGCGTCAAAGCAGGGCTTGTACCTGCTTGTGGGGGGTGCTGAGCAGCACCCCTCCTTCCTGGGAGGGATGGGAAATCCTTGGCTGGGGATGAGCAGGGATACGAAACTGTAGAGGTGCTGGTTGGCCTCTTCTCTCCCCGTGTTTCATAAGTGCTTGATGGCAAGAGCTCCCCTTACTGTCTGTGCTGGAGAAGAGGGCTCCCAGGAGCGAACTGATGTCCCTGTGCTCTTGTAGGTCACCAAGGAGCGCACAGCTCAGTGCTTCCTGCGTGTGGATGATGAGTCTATGCAGAGATTCCACAACAGAGTGAGGCAGATCCTCATGGCATCTGGCTCCACGACCTTCACTAAGGTAAGGCGGGAGGAAGGTGTGTGACAGAGCTTTCTGCAGATGCTTGGAGAAGGAGCTGAGAACTGATCCTTTGCTTTCCATTCTAGATCGTCAATAAATGGAATACAGCTCTGATTGGCCTGATGACATATTTCCGGGAAGCTGTTGTAAATACTCAGGAGTTGCTTGATTTGCTGGTGAAGTGTGAAAATAAAATCCAGACTCGAATCAAAATTGGTCTGAATTCCAAAATGCCCAGCCGTTTTCCACCGGTGGTGTTTTATACCCCTAAAGAGCTGGGAGGACTGGGCATGCTCTCCATGGGCCACGTTCTCATCCCGCAGTCTGACCTGAGGTGAGTCGTGCTGCTCTTTCCTAAATGCCCACAGAGTTGGGTGTTTTGTTAGATACTCCTTCCCATAAAAATATGTGAGAATGCTAAACCATGCCTTGTTAAGAGAGTTACGTTGGCTTTACAGTAGGTCATGGCAGCATGTCCCGTGAATTCCTGTCGCTCCTGCCTCACTCTTGTGCCTCTTTGCTGCAGGTGGTCCAAGCAGACAGACGTTGGCATCACTCACTTCCGCTCAGGAATGAGTCACGAGGAGGACCAGCTCATCCCAAATTTGTATCGTTACATCCAGCCGTGGGAGAGTGAATTTATTGATTCTCAGAGAGTATGGGCAGAGTATGCCCTCAAGCGACAGGAGGCTATAGCCCAGAACAGGTATGTTTCCACGTGCACTCGGATGTCTCTGTGTGGGGACAGGCAGAGGGGTGAAGTCCTGCACTGTCTCAGGGTTCTGGAGACCTTTCTGGACCCGTGGTACGTGCTACAGGCTGCCTGCAAAGCTGCTGCCTTACCTCTGGAGGAGGTATGGACTCTGCAGGCAGATAGTACGCCCATGGCACAGTGTGAGGGAAGCGGTATGCCAGGTGGTGCCAGGAAAAGCTGACATCAGGCCTATTTGCAGTTAGTTCTGGGCTGCACTTACAAGGGCAGGCTCTTCCTTTTGGCTGACATCAGCGTGTTTATAGCGATGGCTGTAGACACTTTGCTGAGCCTCTGAGTGCCTGGCATTTTAGGGCATCTCCTGCGAGAGCCCTGAGGTCTGTATTATTTCTGTGATCTCATCACCTGCAGTATTCATTAATGCATTGTTGCAAAATTGAGAGGTACCAAAGCGTGGGGATTTTTTTTGTACAGGCGTCTGACGCTGGAGGATCTGGAGGACTCATGGGACAGGGGAATTCCTCGTATTAACACCCTTTTCCAGAAGGACCGGCATACCCTCGCCTATGATAAAGGATGGAGAGTCAGGACTGACTTTAAACAGTATCAGGTATTGACTGGGAATTTCTCTGGCTGAGTGCGAGGTTCAGGCAGCGTCCTTTCACCTGCATTATTGTAGGTGCACTTCCTTGTCTGTCTGACGCAGGAAGAGCTTAGAGCTGTGTCTTGGGACTGGTAGAGGCTGGTGAGAACCAAATACTCCAAAATCTGTAGCTAGCCACTTTGGAAGCATTTCCATGGATCGCAGCATCTGGGGGAACACCACGCTTAGCCCAGATGACTATTAAGAAATCAGTTCTGGAGAGGGAAAAAAGGTCCAAAAATAAATATTCCAGAATCTTGAGTTTTAATAACAGCAAAAACTTAGTATTTAAAGCCTTTAATGGTGACTCTGTAGAAGGCCAGTCCCTGAAAGATAAACATACCGTCTTAGATTCTACCCAGTCTGAATGGCATAGCAGCACTGACTGAACTCATGTTGTAGATGAGTAAGGTGTCCTCCAGGACTGAGGGCATGAGGCCTTTTAGTTGTTAGCTGACACCACCATCATCATCTTGGTTCCAAAAGTAAGTGCAGCCAGGTGAAGTAATCTGAACGCAAAACCGCTCACTAGTGCGCTGTCGTCTCCAGGTCCTGAAACAGAACCCGTTCTGGTGGACACATCAGCGCCATGATGGGAAGCTCTGGAACCTGAACAACTACCGCACAGACATGATCCAGGCACTTGGTGGAGTGGAAGGGATCCTGGAGCACACTCTCTTCAAGGGCACCTACTTCCCCACGTGGGAGGGTCTCTTCTGGTAAGAGAAACCTTGATGTGGCCTTGTCATGCAAACTGGAGCTCAGTGGTGCACGAGGAGGAGTCCTTGCCCCAGCCTACTGATTCTGTTGAGCCTTTTCCATGTTTCAGTCATCGCTTGAGCGCATCGTGTAGTTGTGAGGGCACTCGGGACTGGGGAATGTCTTTACATGGAGCAGTGTTCCCTGCTCCTGGTGTGTGTGTTCCCTGCCTGTATTGTACGTGGCACATGGCAGTCAGCAGAGATGAGGGACTCTTTATGTAATAGAGTGTCTGCCCTTTCTAGGGAGAAGGCCAGTGGCTTTGAGGAATCTATGAAATGGAAGAAGCTGACAAATGCCCAGAGATCAGGATTGAACCAAATTCCAAACAGAAGATTCACCCTGTGGTGGTCTCCTACCATTAACAGAGCCAACGTAAGTACCCGGAGTTTGTACCTGTGGATACTTCTACTGAATTGGGTGCAGTTAATTGATCTGATTCACTCTTCAGAGCATCTCTTACGGATGAACTAAATTCCCTTAACAGTAGCTGTTCTGTTTTCTGAACTTCATCAGTTGTGCTGTTGCCTGTTCTTACAGCTGCTTTTCTTTTGCAGGTATATGTTGGGTTTCAGGTGCAGCTGGATTTGACAGGCATCTTTATGCACGGCAAGATCCCCACGCTGAAGATTTCTCTCATTCAGATTTTCCGAGCTCACTTGTGGCAGAAGATCCACGAGAGCATTGTAATGGATTTGTGTCAGGTGAGCACTGTGTTAACTTGTTTGGTTTCTATGCACTGAGAGCGGCCTCCTGCTAGCAACAGAGATTGTCCCAGGGACAGGGCTACCCCTTCTTCATCAATTTGACAGGGCAGGGGAGGAAATGGGGTTTTCCTGGGTGCCTGTTTTAGTTCTGTGTTGAAGATAGATTCTTTAGCTAGGTTGCTTGAGCACAACTTATCTCTCTGCCTTTTTGCCAGGTCTTTGATCAAGAGCTGGATGCTCTGGAGATTGAGACAGTGCAGAAAGAGACAATCCATCCCAGGAAGTCATACAAGATGAATTCCTCGTGTGCAGATATCCTTCTCTTTGCTTCCTACAAGTGGAATGTGTCACGTCCATCACTGCTCGCAGATTCCAAGTGAGTGTTTCCCTTTTCCCTCTCCGTGACCTTGCTGCAGAGCAGAGCTGCTGAGCCTGTCATCCTGAGCCAAAGCTCGGATCTCCTGGGCACCTAGCGTTGTTTTTCTCTGAGGATGCAGGAGGACACAGTCATGCCTGGCAAAGTGGCAGGTTCTTTTGGGTAGATGGTTGCAGCATCTCCTAGCACTGCCTTCTGCAAAACATGGACACTGTCTTTGCTTTTGTTCTCTCCTCCAATTGACCTTTCCCCTGAGCCAGAGCTCAGGAGCTCTGAAAGTTTTTCAGAACACCCCACAAAGCTGTGCTGTCCGAGGGCCAGAATCTGAACTGAACACCATCTGCGCCCAGGCTGTGTTCAGTTCTGCTGAATCCTCACCAGACAATCCCCGGGGGAGATGACCCTCATGACTACACAGCAGAGGAGTAACCCTGCTGCTTTGTTTAAAACTGCAGCTGAACCCTGTTGGCTGAGAGTTTCTCTTAACAGCTTCTGCATTCAGCTGCTGTACAAAGAGAGTAGTAGAGTCCCGTGTCAGGACGGCGTGCAGATAGTAGCTGGCTTCAGTGTTCATGCTTGGTGGCAGTTACTCTCTGTCAAAAGCATGCAGCAGCTGCAGGAGAGTTTTGTGCAAAGTTGAATTGTTCTGGCTTGCTTGCTCCTTAGAGATGTGATGGACAGCACCACCACTCAGAAGTACTGGATAGATATCCAGCTGCGCTGGGGAGATTACGATTCCCATGATATCGAGCGCTATGCGAGAGCCAAGTTCCTGGACTACACTACAGACAACATGAGTATCTATCCGTCTCCTACCGGTGTGCTCATTGCCATTGATCTGGCCTATAACTTGCACAGGTGAGATCTGCACCTTCTGTGTTTGAGCTGGAACTGGTAGTTCGTGGCTGCGTCTTAGTGCGTCTCCGAGCTGGGCTGGAGGATGTGGGAGAAGGCAGAAGCTGGCGGTGTGCAGTGACTGGGATAAGGCATCTCGGCGGTCCTCTCGGGTTGCCCGATGTCTGCTCGTTCAATAATAATGGTTCAGTTCTCCCCGCTCACTAAACATTTATTTTCTGAGGAGGTATTTCTGTCAGACTGCTCTTAGAGCTGAAGGACAGGGCTTGTTTCAAGGCCCACTACAAGTGGGGACAACTGTTCTTCACTGGAAAACTAGGGAGATAGTCCCAGTAAGCAGGCCTCTGCTCCAGTGCGCTTGTTAGAGAAGGTGCTGCTTTTCTGGGACGGCAGCACCTGTGTGCTCTGACTTCCCGCTGTAGGGGAAAGCTGTAGGTGAACAGTTCCCAAGGATGTGACAGGAACAATCATACAGTAGTGTTCAGCAGGCAGAAAGGTGCCTGGCTGCTGCATGGAAAGAGTTGTGCATAGCTGTTCTCCCTTCTTCTCAGAGCTGATGGCAACAACGAGGTCTTCTGCTTGTTTTCCTCTCCAGTGCTTATGGGAACTGGTTCCCTGGGAGCAAACCTCTGATCCAGCAGGCTATGGCCAAAATTATGAAAGCAAATCCTGCGCTGTACGTGTTGAGAGAACGAATCCGCAAGGGGTTGCAGCTGTACTCATCTGAGCCCACAGAACCATACCTTTCCTCCCAGAACTACGGAGAGCTCTTCTCCAACCAGATCATCTGGTTTGTGGATGACACCAACGTCTACAGAGTGACCATTCACAAGGTGAGGCCGTAGGGAGAAGGGCAGGGACTGTAAACATCCTGAGCCTGGGGTGGGTGTGGAGCTGTGCGTGATGGAAAACTGGGAATCAGCATGGAGCCAAATTTTTGTGCTGTGCACAGAGCAGCATTTCCTGTACAGTTCCTGGTCAGAGCACACAGCAGACGGGCTGTCGTGTAAAGGTGCGGATAGGGTACATTTATCTCCCTGTACTTCTCACTTCTGCTTGTTTTCTCAGACCTTTGAAGGGAATTTGACCACAAAACCCATCAATGGAGCCATTTTCATCTTCAATCCCAGAACTGGACAGCTCTTCCTGAAGATCATCCATACGTCTGTGTGGGCAGGACAGAAGCGTCTCGGACAGGTAGGGCCTGGCTGCCTGCTGCGCGCTGGGCTGTGAGCTGGGCCCGGGCTCTGGCTGCTTGGGGCACTCGAGTGGGAAACATCACGAGCATCTTCATCTTCCTGCCTCTTAACGAGTGTGGAGCTCTGGAGTCCCGTCTGTGGCCTGTGCTCAGACAAGCATTAACATGGGGTTTAAAGGGAGAACAGTGTAGGCATTGATTCTGGAAGGTTTTTGAGGCTCCGAGGTGTAAAGAGCCTACATCTTCAGGCAGGACTTGAGGAACAGTGTTGTGCTCACTGTTACAGCAAATCACGTTGCACTTGGCCGTACATCCAGTGCAGCGAGGAGACTCTCCGGTGGCAAAGCCAGGGAGGCGGTGTAGCCAGCTGGTTTTTCTGAGCCAGTCAGGAGTAACTGAACTCCAGGAATGGGAGCTGCCCCCTGCCATCAGTAGGAAGGAAATGCTGGGTCCTGTCACTGATCTGGAACAAGCTATAAATTCCGTTTGTATTTTTAGAATTTGGTTTGAGTCTAATTCCCAAAGGCACGGAGAGGCTGCTGTCAGCGGGGAGGTATTTCTCTAACCCTGCTGTCTTTCTGTAGCTGGCCAAGTGGAAGACTGCTGAAGAAGTGGCTGCCTTGATTCGATCGCTTCCCGTGGAGGAGCAGCCTAAGCAGATCATAGTGACACGGAAGGGCATGTTGGACCCACTTGAGGTAACAATGCAGATACTGCTCTGCGAGGACATATAAAATCTTTGGGAGATACAGGCCGCTCCTGTGTTCCTGTGAAGGAATTGATCTGGACCAATGTTCTGCAGTATTTGTGAGCTAATTCCTCTGTTTGGTAAACCCCAGGTGCACTTGCTGGATTTCCCCAATATTGTGATCAAAGGCTCAGAGCTGCAGCTGCCCTTCCAGGCCTGTCTGAAAGTGGAAAAGTTTGGTGATCTCATCCTGAAGGCTACTGAACCCCAGATGGTTCTCTTCAACCTCTACGATGACTGGCTGAAAACCATCTCTTCCTACACAGTAAGCACGGCATGCCTAGTCTGCATTTTGCTTTGCCCCTGATAAATGGGGCAGGAGCCAAGGCTGCAGAGATCCCTCACAGGTTGTTGCGTGGGAGCCCTTGGCTCTTGAGTCTGCCTGGATTTTCCTTCATGTCGATTCCACTGGCACTTCCGTGCAGTGTCGGCCTGCCCAAACAGGAGTGCTCTGCTAGGGCCTTGTATATTTGGTGTCCTTTCTGACTAACTGCAGGGTTTTTTTCCTTCTCCAAGGCATTCTCTCGTCTGATCCTGATTCTCCGGGCGCTACATGTGAATAACGATCGAGCCAAAGTTATTCTGAAACCAGATAAGACAACCATAACCGAGCCTCACCACATCTGGCCAACCCTGACAGATGAGGAGTGGATCAAGGTAGAGGTGCAGCTGAAGGATCTCATCCTTGCCGACTATGGCAAGAAGAACAAGTAAGCCACTGTCCAGCTGCAGTAATCCTTCTGCTCTACAGACTGTATGGCCAGAGTGCTCCTTGTGGGGAGCAGATGACTTTGAAGAGCCCTTGGCAATGAACTGTCAGCTTTCTAGGGAAACTGGTTATTATTATTGGTTGTTTTCCAGTAAGACAGAGAAAATGTCTGCACCAAACCTTTTCTGATCTGTGCATCATGTGATTTGGGCCCTCTTGTCTAGAAAGTTGTGGTTTCTTTTTTCATAGCGCCCTGAGTGGATGTTCTGAGCTTATGCTGTGGTGAGAAGGGTCCAGAGCGGACTCTGAAATGCCTGACTTGGGTGGATTCTCTCTTCCAGCGTGAACGTCGCATCCCTGACACAGTCGGAGATCCGAGACATTATCCTGGGCATGGAGATCTCTGCCCCGTCTCAGCAGAGACAGCAGATTGCAGAAATTGAGAAGCAAACCAAGGAGCAGTCACAGCTCACGGCCACACAGACCCGCACCGTTAACAAACATGGGGATGAGATCATCACCTCTACAACCAGCAACTATGAAACCCAGACCTTCTCCTCCAAGACTGAGTGGCGAGTCAGGTAGGAAGGCAGGCAGGGCTGTTGCGCACGAAAGGGGTCACAGCGCTCAGGAAGGGACCTGCACACCCTCTGATAATTGTCCCCTCTTCACAGAGCAATTTCTGCTGCCAACCTCCACCTCCGAACAAACCACATCTACGTGTCATCAGATGACATAAAGGAAACGGGTTACACATACATTCTTCCCAAGAATGTGTTGAAGAAATTCATCTGCATCTCAGATCTGCGGGCCCAGGTGAGTGTGCGACGAGTCTGTTACACCCACACCGCTGGGACAGTCGGGACCTAATGGCGAAGAGCTTGAACTGGAGACAGACACTGGCAGTACGGCTGAGCACACAGGTTCCAGGTCCTGATGGCTCCTTGTGGCCCAGGCTTGTGGGGAAACTCAGCACTGAACAAACTATGATGTTCTCCTCTAGTGAGAGCCTGCCAGCCAAGAGGTGTTCTCCTCAGGAGCTAAGGGCAGGGCCCTCACACAGTTACACCAAGGTCTCTCCTGGCCTTCTGAGATGGGTGTTTCTGTTCCTAGATTGCGGGTTACCTGTATGGAGTGAGCCCTCCCGATAACCCCCAAGTGAAGGAGATCCGCTGCATCGTGATGGTGCCGCAGTGGGGAACACACCAGACTGTGCATCTCCCGGGGCAGCTGCCGCAGCACGAATATCTCAAGGTGAGCCGAGCTTCTGCTCCCGGCACGGGTGGAAGATCATTGTCTCCAGTAACGGGGACCTGAGGTGGTGGGGCCCGATCTGGGAGCGGGAGAAAGGGAAGCCTTTAGTCCCTGGGTGCTTGGAGCGGTCTTGTGTTAAATGCCTTTCATTTCTCTCTAAAACATTCTGGGTTTTGTCAGGAAATGGAACCTCTGGGCTGGATTCACACCCAACCAAACGAGTCCCCTCAGCTCTCACCGCAGGATGTCACCACCCATGCCAAGGTCATGGCTGACAACCCCTCCTGGGATGGGGAGAAGACTATCATCATCACCTGCAGGTGAGAGGCAGCCAGCCTTCTGTGTGCCCCTCTGCTCAGGGGGCCTGTGGGTGCAGCTCTTGGGAACGAGTTGAGGTCTCAAACTAAAAATGTGGCAGAAAAGAGAGTGTTTGGCGATTTCTGTTTCCCTCCTCTGGCCCAGATCAGTCTGACTTGCCCCGTCTCTCCTTCCTTCCAGTTTTACGCCAGGCTCCTGCACGCTGACGGCCTACAAACTGACCCCGAGCGGCTACGAGTGGGGCAGGCAGAACACGGACAAAGGGAACAACCCCAAGGGCTACCTGCCGTCCCACTACGAGAGGGTGCAGATGCTGCTCTCAGATCGCTTCCTCGGCTTCTTCATGGTCCCAGCGCAAGGGTCCTGGAACTACAACTTCATGGGTGAGTGGGAAGGGGAGGCAGCGTGAATAGCTTGGGCAGGAGAAGGAAGCAGCTCCTCAGGGATGTGGTCCTTACCCGTTCTGAAGCTTGACCTTCCTTGGAGCGGCTGGCCGGGTTTACCAGCACTGGGGTGTCAGTTCTCAAGGGTTTTTCCGTGACAAGAGAGCAAAGTCTGACAGAGGGGAGAAACGGGCCTCTTGTCTTTCTGGATTGTAGTGGCTGGTCTGTTGCCGCTGAATAATTAATCCCTGTCAGGCAGAGGAGGTGATAATGGCAAACACAAGAGAAAAGCTGTGCGGGAGGGCAGTACCAGGAGGTCCTGGTAAGCAGAAGGGACGGAGGAGAGTGGCAGACACAACACCTGAGCAGCAGCGAAGGACTCTGGGGGCATTGCCCTGTAACTCCCCAGGAGTGCCGATTCTGTGGATTTTGAACTCTCTCTTTGGGCATGGCGTGCTTAAAAATTGCCTTGTGAGGGTGGAGGGCTTCGTTAGGCTCCTGATCGGAGGGTGGGCAGGGGGGTGACGGACTCTCTCTCCCAGGTGTTCGCCACGACCCCAAC
>VWZZ01004730.1:67280-94462 GCA_013399095.1 Psophia crepitans
CCCCCCACCTTGTTTTCCAGAGTTTAACCTCTCACCCACATCTGTTTCCTGAGAATTTATCTTTGTGGAGAGCCCAAAGAGCCTTGATGCTGGGGGTGAAGCTGTGTACCTATGCCTGCCTGGTGGAGATATGGTCAGAAGTCAGTGTCTAAGATCCTGGGACATGGCAAGAGGAGATTGTGAGGGGAAAGATGGATGAAAAAGATTGAGATGTGGTGTGAAAACTGCGGAGAGCCTCCCAAGTCTGTCCAGGGCTGATTTCTAAGGATGTGACTTGGGAGCTTCAGGCTGAAGTGCTGTCCCTCTGGCAGAAGGGGTGCTGGTGGGGCTATCTCTGTTGCTTACTCTGGCTATCCATGACTCGCAGGGCAAGAGAAGGGACAGATCAAGTTATTGGTCAGGAGCACCTGGCAAAGGGAAGGAAGAAACGGTCATCACTGCCCACAGGTGGTTTGAGACTATCTTAGTAAAGGTGTCGGTGAGAGCGCTGGAAGTGGAGAGGAACGCCATGTGCCTTCCCTGGAATGCTGGGAGGAGATGGGAAGGTTTGCAGGCAGCTCCTAAGCTTCAGATATCAGTATCTGAATTCCTGATGACTGGAAGGTGGAACGTGATTTGTTTGCAAAGGACACAAAGCTGGGAGGGTTTTTTGGCCAGCTGGGAGAACCAGGGTGAAACCAGTAACTGTTCTGGTGCTGAGGCTTGGGTAGAAGGTAAGGAGCTGCAAGGCAGGGCTGTGTGATCTCCAGAGATGCAGGGAGGGCAAGAGCAGCCAAGGGGATCTCCTCCATGAGCTGCCCCAAGAAATGAATGTGAAGTCACTTGTACGTGAGGGATTCCTGCTAATTACCTAACTACCTTGTCTCATGCGGATGGTTATGCAGGTGACTTCTCTCTCTATTCCCCCTTTAATATTGAACTTTGTCAGATCATTATTAAATATGGAGGAGCGTGGTTTATGTCACTAGCTTGCAGCAGCAGCAAGACAGCAAGTGCTTTGTCATACCAGCAAAGGTTACTTATAAGTCAGATAAGCGTTGGGAGGAAGAGAGGTGGAGTGCACTAAAGCTCTGGATTAATGAAAGTCTGAAGGCGCACGTGCTCGCTGGAGGAGTTGTAAGCTACCTTGGGATAGACATGTAGCAGGAGTAGAGTTGAAGTGAGGCAGTAAAACTGCTGCTGCAAAGAAAAAGCAACTTCTTTCCTTTTTCTTTTTTAAACTGTCCTCTTTCTGTCTCTGTTACACAACGTGGGTGCTTTTCAGTGTGGGAGTTTGCGTGCGGAGTTCCTCATATAAGGGCAAGACCAGAAAGCTGGAGATATGATTGATCTGTGTGGCCTAAACCCACTTGGAAATAATAGAAAATGCTAGTTATGGGGCAAAAGTTAAAGATGGCATTAATCTGTTAATAAACGGAGGAGGCAGGTGAGCTGCCAGCCCTCCTGGGAGCGGGGTGGTTAAATCCAGGAAAGATTTTTCAGAGCCAGGGCAGTCGGGAAGCAGGGTGGCTGCGGCAAAGCCATCCCTCATCCCGATGCCTGCAGTGAGGATAGGAAGCTTGTTGTTTGAGTAAGCTGTCGCCCTGTGCCAGGCCTTGTCAGCCCAGTGTCTGAACCCAAAATAACTGATTTGGCTGCAGTTATCGCTTCCAGTTTAGCTAGAGACGAGATCTGTGAGAGCATGCCAGTTGTGGATTAGGAGGACTTTGTTTTTGTATTAGTCCCTTTGGGTTCTGCTGGGTTTGGTCACCTGTAATTGCCAGCGCCTTGCTGTATAGCTGGTTTTATAAATTAATGAATTTCTGTCCTTAAGTCGTTATCCTGCTGCTGATTGGGATACTTGTCCCCTGGGTGCCTGCGCACCCTTTTCCTCCTCCCAGCTGAGCTCATCAGTTTTCCCTTGTCCTTCTGCTGCTTTTCTTTCCCTTCTCCATTTCTGACTGATAACAATACAAAACGTGGTGCGGAGGGTGTGTGCCCGCTGTGCTGTGCCGCCCTGCGTGCAGGGCTTGTCTCTTCCCTCCTTCCTGCAATGCTGCAGCCCCATCCTAACGCACTGCAATGATGGTCCTCTGTTATCCCGTGTAGAAAACGTCACCAGCAGCCCTAAAGAAGAGAACAGCACAGCTCCGGAGCACAAATGGCCTTCCTGCAATGCCCAGGATGAAATGCTGAACTTGGCCTTCACCATTGGGTCCTTCCTGCTCAGTGCGATCACGCTGCCCCTGGGAATTGTCATGGACAAGTACGGCCCTCGCAAGCTGCGGCTGCTTGGCAGGTTGGTGTCCCGGGCTCCCTGGGTGAGCTGAGGGGTGAATTCGTGCGTTGTCTGGGTGCTGCTTGAGTGCTGTGCTTGTTGTGGGGTCCCTGCAACCTTGGGAACTGTACGAGGAATGGGGCTGGGAGCTGCTCGCTGTGTGGAGGGCACTGGAGCAGCTCTGGGATGATTTCACACACAGAATTGCTCCATATAGGAAGGGCCTGGGACTCCATGTCCACACTTCAGCTCTCCAGTGTTGCTCTGTGGTCCCTGGCCAGATGGAGCCTGGAGGAAGAGTCATTTGTGAGTCATGGAGGGCAGCTTTTTCCTTGAGCTGAGAGCAGTGTCCCAAGAGGCACAAAACCAGATGTTACATCATCGTTTGCAAGCTGGAGAGTTAACTTGGGGATAAACATGTCCTGCCTGCCTTTTCTAGGACCCTTCTCTGCCATGTGGTGTATGTTGCTTTCTGCCTCAAATAGCAAGGTCGTTAGTGCTTCTGTCATGGTATGTAGGGATTAATGTCTTCTTGGGCACAGTGAACCCCACACTGCTGAATTTTGGTGCGCTGGACTGTACCAGAAACCAAACTGACCTGTAGGCAGAGTGAGAAAAACAGGGCAAGTCTCTGACTCAGACCCTACCAGAGAGGAGCAGGTAAAGCTGCAAGTGCTGTGACCACAGCTGGGTCTGGGGACGAAGGGTGCTGCTGTCCTTGGTCATCTCGAGGAGAGGGCTGACAAAGCACTGTGCTGGAAGAGCAGTAGGGAATTTGGGTCCAGCAAGAGCTGCGTCAGTGCTGGGAGGAAAGGTTGCTGCCTCAGCCCTTGTGCAAGGCTTGTCTGTAATATTTGGGTCTTTCCCTGTTTTTTTCTTTTCAAATTGCCAGCTTCCCTCCTCCTTACAGAAATTACATTGCGCTTGCTTAACGAGAGGCTGAGGAGGTAGAAGCATATGTAATTTACGATGTGTAAGGCTGGCTGTAAGAAACTCACGGTTTTGGTTCCCTTTCAGTGCCTGCTTCGCTGTGTCCTGCGTGCTGATCGCGTATGGTGCCAGTAACCCAGACTGTAAGTGGGCATTTCTCTGCTGAGCTGGGAGGGCTGTGGGGCTGTGGCTTGGGGTGGTTTTGGGGGAGCAGACACAAGCACGCACGGCTCTGACTGTCGCACCTCCAGTGCTGTAGTGGGGGTCTTGCTGAGGACACAAGGCAAGCAGCTGCTGGCCTGTGGGAGCTAAGTGGCTCTGGGGGAGCTGCTGTTTCACAACCCTAAGCAGAGCGTGTAGCAAGGGTCAAGCATCTGGGATAGCCAGGTCTGGTCTCAGCTTTGTGTTTGGGCAGGGCCAGGTCCTGTAAAGGAGCAATTCCAAACAAGTACATGGCTTTTCCGGGGTTGGGAAATACATAATAGTACCCGATGTGTAATCGGCTTTCTCACCAGGGATAGACAGAGCTTGCTCCTCAAGACCACATAGTGAGATGACACTTTGAATCCAGTTCTTTCAAGTAAATCGTCCTTTTAAGACTCGTTCAGACAAGCTGCATCAGCAAGTCTGTTCATTGGAAAAAATAAACCCTTCCATCCTGGAGAGAGATGATCCCATCCTGAGCCCTGGCCCTCCTCCTCTGTGTGGCTGGGGAGATGGGTGCTGGGTCAGGAACAACGGGGTGTGTCCTGGGGGTGTTGAGCCACTGAGGCTTTTAGTGTCTGGACCAGAGCCCTCAGGGCTCTGTCTCCTTTCCCTCTCCACGTGGCCCAGTAAAAGCTAAGGGCCTTTTTTATCGTTGCAGCTCTGTCTGTGCTGATATTCATTGCGCTGGCTCTGAATGGCTTTGGTGGGATGTGCATGACCTTCACATCACTTACAGTAAGTGAAGAGTTATTATATGACTCTGGTTTACTCCTTACTATGTCTGTGAGCTGGGGCTAGCAGGCAAGAACAAAGTGGATCTTTTGCCTGTGACTTGAATTGCACATGGTTTTGTTTGTTATAAAAGGTAAGTCACTCTTTTACCAGAAAGGTTGAGTATTAGGTGGTTATTATAAGGCTTTTTTTCCCCATCTTTTCTTTTTTCACCTGCCCCTTGCATCTCAGCTGAAGGT
The DNA here is from genome assembly GCA_013399095.1 of Psophia crepitans. NCBI lineage: Eukaryota > Metazoa > Chordata > Aves > Gruiformes > Psophiidae > Psophia > Psophia crepitans. The sequence goes on from VWZZ01004730.1 coordinate 71,646, forward strand.
GATGGGGAAGAAAAGGAAGTGGTTTTGTCTAGGACTCAAATTGTTGTATGCCTGTACATGCAGCGCTCAGCTACCTGGCACAGGCTGGACCTGTGTTTGCCATGGATTTAGCCTTGACGTATTGCAGGAAGAATCAGCAGGGCACAAACCCTTGCCGCGGGGTATGACCAGCTTTCTGCTAGGACAATTTTCTTTACACCCCAGGAAAATAGTTGTTCTTGAGGGCAAAAGCTTTCGCTCTCAGAAGGGTGAGAGTCCCATCCAGGTTTCCTTAGAAATGCCGTGTTGTTGAAGGCACCCAGCTCCATCTGTGCAGCCCACTTAGATCCGTTTAGTCCATGGATTGTATTGCAAGCATTGATCAACAACTGTCAGCTGGATCGGTACATTTTGGGGTTCTTCTTGCTTGGAGACAGAAGCAGTTTCATCCTCCAAGTAGCTGCTTTATTTTCTACATTACCCTGATCCTTGTCTGTGTAGCTGAAATAGGGCTGGGTGGAAAGCCTCCCAGAAAACAGTCTGGGAAGCACTGATGCTTCTTGAGTGTGGTTGAAAAGTTTCAGATTTGGGCTGCGTTACCTTGAACTTGGTATCAAAGTAAAACTTTCTGTGAAGGTTACCTCTAATTGAACAAAGCTCAGACACTGGCTGAACTCCTGAGACCTAAATTTGGCAGAGGCTGGGTTTGCAGATCACGATGCGTACTGTGATGTTGCTGCTGCTGTTGCCTTCGTATATTCAAAGTTTTCAAAGCTCTGTGCAGATGTCGGCCTCCCCTTCGTATGCAGTGTTCTTCACTGCAAGCCTTGGCCATGGTCCCAAAGAACGATGGGGCAAATGTCATCCTGCCACGCTTCAAATAAAAGCAAGGAAGAGAGGAGCACATCAGTACTGCTGTGGGAGAGGAGAGGATTCTCATCCTGCTGCTGCCAGCATCGGTTATTGTCTCTCTGGGTGGTTATTAAGGGGTCACAGATCATTTTAGAGCTGCTGGTGATGATAGGAGGCAGGGCAAGGGTAGGGCAGAAATATATTGGAAGTGCTGTATTGTGGCTTTTAGCACTAGAAGAAGTAAGCAAAGCCACTTATTAGCACCCTCATTAGTGAACCAGTTCCACAGCACTAAGGAAGTACGGTGGCAGGAAAAAGGTCAAATCTTCCAAGAAGAGAGTTGAGCCTTGAGGAGGTCTGGAGCAAGTAGTGATGCTGTGAGTTCACACAGGTGAGACCTCAGGTGGAGCCCATCCCCTCCAGACAGCAGTGTCGTTTGGAAAGAGCTGAGGTGGCTTCAGGCCTGACTTCTCAAATCCAGGTTCAGATGCAGCTGCTTGTGCCTCCCTGCGGAGCTGCACAGAGGCATTTTGGTACCTGAGGCATGTGGATGTGATTAAAAATAGTGTAAAGTGAGAGTGGTGGTGACTGTTCAAAGCAGGTGTGTTTTGTTCACTGGCAGCTTGCTGGTTTGTCCCTGCCTGGTTGGTTCTGCCTGCAGGCTGGGGTGATCAGCGTGTCAGTGATCTTGTGGGTCCCTTCCACCGGTGGGCTATGGAGAGAGGGAGGGTGGCAAGGGAGGGACGTGGGGTGGCAGGTCCGTGGCTTGCAGGCTCTGGGCAGCACTGTGCTCTGCGTTGTGCCTGGGAGAGGCTGAAGCGAGTGATGGAAGGGGACACTCGAAGCTGTTTTTAAGGATGTTTGTTACACAGAGGCGGCGAGCGCTAATCAAGTTCTGGTGCCAAGTAAGCTTGTTCCGGCTGCACAGGCACTGACTGCTGAGCGTGCACGTGCACCCATGAGTCAAAGCAAAGTGACTTCCTTCTCCTGCCAGCTGAGAGTGACCTGAAGTGCTCCAGGAAATGGGTCAAACCCACTGGTGCATGAGCTGGTCCTCTGCCACCCCAAGTGGGTTACAGTTGCTGCTTCGTAGCAGGGTGGCTGTGAAGGGACCCCCTGCAGCGCATGGGGTTGGGGTGCTTCCTGGGTGCTGCAGTTTCACTGGGTGTTGGAAACCTCCTGGGACCACCTGTGTGCGTGGGCATGGTGTGATCTGATGGGAAGGCGGGGGACGGGGAGCCTCAGCGCTTGTGCAAGGGATATAAGGGATCTCTGAGGATTACAGCCTGGGACAATACTCCATGAAGCTTTGCCTCTTGGGTTTAAAGCCTTTTTCAGTAACGAGTCCCCAGGGTATCATGAAAACACATGGCCAGCTGCGGAGCCAAAGCAGGCTGTGGTTCCTGGGTGCCTTGCGTTGTGGCTTGGGGAGGAGGGGGAGCGAGCGAGCGGTGCTATTCCCAGTTCTGGGAACAAGGTCAGACTGTGCCTGTTGTTAAAATGCAGAGGGGAGATTTCTGCCTCGTGACTTGGTCTTAGCCAATATAAGTGAAGATTGGAAATGGAAACAGATCTGTGTTGGTGGCTCTGACAGCAGCACAGGAATCTGGCGCTGGTTCTGCTCTGAAGCTGTTTCATGCAAAGAAATAAACATGTGTGATAAATTACCACAAAGAGCCTTTTATAGATTGTTTTCTGTCCTGTTTTCCTTTCAAGAATTACAGCTGCTTTGCTCTTATTTTGTGCTACGAACAGCACCCTTTAATCGGAGCAGGGGGGCATCTCTGTGTAGGAAATCTTCTCTGCTCAGAAATATTAAGAAAACTAAGGCTCTGTGATCTTTTGTTTGGAGAATGGGAATTTCCATACGCTTTGGACAAAGCAGGCAGTTTGAGCCTTTCCTGGAGAACATACTTTTAGTGTCTGTACAGCTTCCAAATATACCCCCGATAGGGAAAACAAAGTTTAGCTTGAACAAAAATACCATTCTCCAATAGCCTAGTTCTCAGTCCCTTGCCTTTTTCCACTGTTCTTTCAAACAGTCCTTGCAAGAGGAGGGAAGCTGGGTTTGGTAATACTGCTGTGGTATCTTTTGTATATGAATTGTCTCCAGGAGAAAGCTGAAAAAAATATTAAAAATGATCAAAGGTCTTAAACTTACTTTAGGGCAGACAAGAGAATAATCTATAAGAGGAAATTATTTTATCAGTTTAGGATTGCATACTTGTAATAAAGGACTCCAGGCAAAAACGGTTATGGTATGGCAAAAGTAAGTTAGTATCTACCAGCCAGGGCATAAAGTTAATGATACACTGAATATTATTGACCTTTAAACAGAAGGCGTAAGAGTTGCTGTCACTGTAGGTCTTGCAGAATTGGGGCTGTCATACCAGAACGGGCGGAAGTTAGCGGAGGAGTCCCTTCTGGCCTGCGGGGATGGGATCAGAATGAGGATCAGATCTTTTTGGTGGCAGAAAAACAAAGAGCCTGCTTGCTTTGTGGCTTGTTTTGTTTCTCTCTGGGGTTCATTTTTTTCCAATGCTTGCTGCTATAAAGACAGCATGAAAAATGGCTTAGTAAATATTGGTGTTATTTTAGTAGCTGGTCTTTACATGAGACCTGCAGAGGCATTGCCAGTGCTGGCACTTGCAGTCTGAGAGGTTTTTCTGTCTGGGACTGAACTACTTTTCCCTTTGCCTCCCCCCTGCCCTTCCAGGTAGTCTCAGATTTCTTTTCCTCCCGAGCGCTCAGTGTTTGCAGTTTCTGCTTTGTTTGGGTTGGATAAGACCTTAAATCTCCGATGTCCATTTGTTTTTTAATCTAGCCGCTTGGTGCCAAATAGGATTTTAGGAAATCTCGAGCCTTTCTAGGACTTGTGTCCCCATCGAGGCAGAAGCAGACTTGGGTTTTCCCAGACGTGACTCCTTGCTTTCAGGCCTGCTCTATGTCTCCAGTAGCCCTCGGAGCAGGAGGATCCACCTGGGAGTTGCTCGTATGCTGTATGAAAAAGGGTTTTTGTGGTCTCTGGGGAAAACCAGCCTGAGCCAAGAAGCAGCTGTGTTTGTGGAGCTCTTGCCCTGCTCTGAGCTCCCCAGCGGGAGCAGCTGGTTGTTGCAATTTCTGGAGATTATTTTAGGTTTGGGGTATTTGAGATTAAATGGAAGCCCTGCCTGGTGACGGTGACTAGCCTTTTTGCAACCTGCAAATACTGTGTTCTGCAGATGACATTTTCTGGGGTGTGTATTTAGGCCGTGGCTTCCAAGAAGAGATCTATTTTTTTGTGTGTGTGCCTGGTAACAGACCTTTGGATCCTTTGCCATTTCCTGTCTGCAGCTCCTGAAAGCAGCCTGCTGGCAGCTCTCCCGCATGCAGGAATCTGGGGATGGGTGTGGGGATCCTCGCTGCAGAGGAATGCAGCATTTTCTGCCTCCGCCGTTGTGTGTCTGCTCAGGGTTCACCAGCAGCATCAGGCTCCGTACATCGTTCTGCTGTTCCCTGGCTGGGGTTATCTGAGGACCTGGAGACTGCACTGCATAGGAAGCTCTGCAGTGAGACAGAGGGATGATAAACAGCCAGATGGATCCTGGAGTGTTCCTGCACAGGAATACTTGTGTTGTAAACACGCTGGTCCTGCCGTGACACAAGCCAGATTTGCTTGCCTTATATGCTACTCCTGGGAAAGATGGATTTGTTTTTCAGCAGTGAAAGGGGAATGTGATGACAGCATTTGCTTGCTCAGGCTCGGTCTAATGTTCTCTGAATCATTTTGTTCTGCAGCATCTTTAAACCGATAAAATGCTGGTTATGCTTGCAGGCCTAGAAGGCACCCACGGTGTCCGGCCTTGAGGCTCTCTGAGGCTGACATGGGAGCGATGCCCAAGTGAATGTGGGGAGAAAGTGACCTGAAAATGAGGTGGGAGGGGAATTATCTACCTGCAGCAGAATCTCTACCCACTGACCAGCTTCAGGATGTATCAGCTGAGCTCGCTGTAGCCAACAACTTCAAAGCTTCTCCCTCTAATTTCCAGTTTGCAGGCCATCATTAGTCAGGGATGGAAACTTGTTCACATTTGTGTTTTTTTTAGAACAACGGGGAGTTCCTCCTTTCCCAGAAGAAACAGGAAGGTCTCACAGCTCTTTCTGTCTGCTCCACTCTGCTGTTGGATCCTGAGTGGAAGCAGGGTCTGGGAGTGCTTCTGCTGTTGAGGTGGCAGAAGTGGCTGCTGTGAGCTGCTTCTAGCTGCCCCTGCCAAGAGCTTTGCTTTCCCAACAGATCCTTGCAGAACCAGCCTGGTCTGCTCTCAGCAATGCCATCACACCTGATAGGAGCCCAGGCAGTGAAGTGGGGTGGGTGGCGGGGGTAGCAGCGTGAGGTGCTGTTGTCTGCTTCTTGCTGCAGAGTTCGGCAGCTTTGTAGCTGTGCCGGACAATAAAGCCTTGGATATCTAGTGTTTGTAATTGCCTTCCTGAACCTAGCTCCGGGCTAGCACGGCTGGGTATCTGAGCCATCCAACCGATGGAGAAACAACTGGTTTTAGCTCCTCTCGTAGTGACTTTCCTTTCACAGAAGGAGCCAGGGACCCAGCTAGAAATGGAAATGCAAACAGCAACCGAGTTTGTATTTTTCTCTGTTCCTTCTTGTTATAACAGGAATTTTCTGCTCTACTGCAAAGATTTGGGTGCTGACCCAAGGTGCATAAACAAACCTGGCAGCTCAGGGTGCAGGGTGTGTTAGACACAGGCTGCAATTGCTGCACGGTCTAACAACTCTTGTTTAAAAAGAGGGTGACAGGTAGAGAACTTGGGTACATATGTTTTTGGAGTGGAAAAGAGGTGGTGGCTACAGGCTTGGGGGGTAAGGAACTCTTGAAGTGCAAGGGCTGGAGCAAACACGCCTGCGCTAAAGATAACTGATGCAAAGTATGCTGTCAGTCTGGAAAGTAGCAGTGTCATTAAGCACATAAATCTTGGATTGTAGATATTCCCTGACACTGGAGACACCAATGCAACCTGCAGAACAATATCCTGAAGAGCTAAAGTCATTCTTGAGTGAAACTGACTGCTTCAGATTCTGGTATTCAGGAGTCTTAATCCTAAATACCAGATTTATGTCTGCCATTAGCTTTATGCCTTCTCAAGAAAGCCTCCTTCCTTCCTCTCCCCTTCTCTTGGCAGCAGCCAGTTTCAACCAATTTTTCTTTTCCCCAGCTGCCCAACATGTTTGGTGACCTTCGTTCCACCTTCATTGCTCTGATGATTGGCTCCTATGCTTCCTCTGCTGTGACTTTTCCAGGAATCAAGGTGAGGCCGTGGGATCGTGACTCATGACTGGTGGTGGTGTGCTGGAGTTTTGTGCTATTTAGCAATAATGTGGCAGGAAAGAGGGACTATGTTATAGAGCTTGTTTAGAAACGTGCATTTGCAAGATTCAGTTCCTGTCTTTTAACAAAGACTTCCCAAGTGACTGCCTCAAGAGTGCAACAAATACTTCAAAGAGAAAATAGTCTGTAGGTCGACAGTAAAATTTTAAAGGTGCTAAGTAAAAAAACTGAAGATCTTTTTAATGAAAGGTTGCTTTTTTTAAGCTCTAAGAATTATAGATGTGTAATAAAAATACACATGTGTATACTTAATCTGTGGGATTGTCCCCAATGGTTGGCTTTGAACATGGTTCAGAGCTAGCAAGCAGCACTGAAAGGACAGAAGATATGGTCACTAGGGTTACCTTGGTGGATCGCTAGTGGTTCTGAACCAGAAATGTTTCATTGTGTTAGCTTAGGGAGGATATAGTAAGGCAGTCTCAAGTGTGCAGGGAAGTTCCTGCTGGCTTTCCAAGGAGCAGGTCTGAGATGAAAACCTTTGATGGCAGTCAACAGCATACTATTCCAGCTGGGCATCCTGTTGTTGCTGTTATAGCTGTTGTTAAAGATATGTGTATACATCTCTTTCCAAGCCTGCATGTCACAGCACTGTTCTTTGTTACCCCTTGAGTTAACCACATTTTAAATATAGCATGTTGTTTTCTCCCGCAGCTGCCTCTCAGACCTCATTCAAAGAATACTGAAGTATCTTTCTGCTCCTATAGCCAAAACCATGTTCCCTTGTGATTTCCAGGTTATATATGACTTCGGGGTCTCCTTCATTCTTATTCTGCTTGTCTGGGCAAGCTGCGCAGGACTAGTTTTCCTCAACTGTTTCTTCAATTGGCCACTGGAGCCCTTCCCAGGACCAGAAGACATGGACTATTCGTAAGTGTCCTCTAGACTGGCCTTGAGGGCTAATTCCATTCTTAATCCTCTAGAAAGTGCTGGCACAGCTAATTTAGAGGAGTGGTCAGGGAACTCCCTTGCATGTTGTTTATTGCTGCCATTCCCTGGCATCCTGGTTGAGGATTTATGTCTGCCATTAGTGTTAGGTCTTGACTGGTGAATATATGTGGAAAGCAGAACTTTCCAAAGTGTAGAAATTTTGAAGGAAAATGATCTATCAGTAGTCATAAGTATTTCTATATTGACCTGGGCCAAATTGGCCCAGGGAAGTGTGTCTCTGAGCTGTGGATCCAGACCACTTGTGGGTTTGTAGATGAAAACTAGTGCCTTAAATCTACATGTAGCCTTTCTGACTCCTGCAACTTTGCTGCCTCTGATTCCCCACCCTGTGTTGCAGCTCTCATGCTCTTTACTGCCCAACAGGGTGAAAATAAAGTTCAGCTGGTTGGGATTTGACCACAAAATCACCGGGAAGCAGTTTTACAAGCAAGTAACGACCGTGGGGCGCCGTCTCAGTGTGGGGAGCTCCATGAAGGGCCCCAAGGAGCCGACAGCTTTGCAAGAGAACAACAAGCTCTGTCTGTCTACGGTGGACCTAGAAGTGAAGTGTCAGCCTGGCAACACAGGTGTGGTTCCATGAGTGCCCCAGGGATGCGTGTGCTTGCACAAGGCTGTCAGTCTATCTGCTCTGCTCCCGACCTGTTTGTGAGATAGTGATACGTGATCCATGCATTGCCAGGGCCACGTGCCAGCCACCATTATTTCAATACAAGTTCAGTTATATAAGGAACCCTGTCCTTGCAGAGTTGCCTAAACACACCCTATGTTGTTGCCAGTGGTGGGAACAGCAGCACGGGTAATGGTATGGCTGCAGGCGGTTACTGCTGTCTCTTAGGTAGACTGTTGCCATCGTGACCAAGCCTTCCTTAATCAGGGGTATGGCCAAAACAAATGGTTTGAAGCTTCCTTTTGCTCTAATCCACAGAATTAGGTGGGCCTTCCTTCCTGTTCCCCCTGCCCCGGTTACTGGTAGCTGAACTCCAAGCATCTATAGCTGTTCATTATGGAACTTTGTAAGGCACCGGGTAGTTGCTAACTGTGAACTCTTGGAGCTGCCACTGACACACAGTGTTGGAATGACTAGCTAGGAGAAGACCTGCTAACCAAGAGGCCAAAGCCTCTTCTGAAATGGTACATGTTTACCAAGGTACGTTGCCTTCTTCAGAGACTCTCTTATTTCTTCTGCAGCTTCTCCCTCCTTCATGAAGAGTGTCTTCAGTCCTATCTTGTTGCTCAGCCTTATCACCATGTGTGTCACTCAGCTACGGCTCATCTTCTACATGGGGGCCATGAATACCATCCTTGAGTTTCTGTCTGGAGACAAAGATCAAGGTAGGTAACTTGAAGACTTTTATCTGCTTCTTTGACTGGTACTTGACCCAGACTTGGGCCTTGCAAGAGGCCAGCGAGCCTGATTACTCAGCAGATACACCGTGTACAGCAATTAGTGGTGTCAGAGTGTGACTGACAGCTGCTGGTAGAGTCTAGTGGAGAGCTGGAACTGGCTCAGGACAGAGGGGCAGTGAGGTAGACACTTGAATGTCAAGCTAATTTTATCCAAGTGTCTGTTAAATACTATTCCGTGTTACTTCCCCAGATGGGTTGTTGAAAGTAGCCTCTCAGGATGGACTGCGATAACTTTTTTTTTTAAGTTGGAAAACCTATTTCATCAGGTATTTGCTTTCCTTATCCTAAGCAAGCACAGAGCAGCTGACTCCCATGACTAATGGACTCGGTGTCTCAGCCCAGCAACTGGGGGTGGGAGAAGTGAAGTCATAGCTGTTTTGTGCAGCTTGGTGTGTGCCGGGGAGGCTCAGGGTGCTCGCTGCACTGGACTTGTCTGTATTTATAGCTCTGATTCAGTACATGGAGCAAACAGGAAAGAGTACATTAGTTTACTGTGGTTGAAAATACCCAGGATTGCAAAATAAGACTTAGCTTTTTTTTTTTTTGTCCTTTGTAGTAAAATCCAGTTTGAACTTGTTAAATCTGGATTGCGTGAAGCTGATAAATCAAGAGGCACTCCTCTGAAAACAGGAGTGAGCTCTGGGGGAGGGCAGGAAACTCCAAGTGCCCTGGCATTCCCTGAATTACTGTCTCTTGAGCCTTTGACAGCCTGCAGCATTCAGCTCTTTATCTCCTGGCTCAAGAGCCAATTTAGACATTAAACAGGACAAACTTCGCACTGCCTTCCTTTCCCAACACAGCTTGGTTTTCTGCTTACCTTGTAACTTTCACACTGACTTTTTTTTTCCTTTCCTTTTTACCTTGGCTTGCTCTAGTTATTTCTCTTTCATTTTTTTTATTCCCCTCCCCTCCTTGGTATTTTAGAATGAATATTAATTATATATGCTGCCAATTCTGTTTAGATCAAGCTCCATGTTAAAAAAGGGATTGTACCCCTTGGGTGTATTGCTTTTTTTTTTTTTTTCCTCTGTGCCACCTTTGAGATTTCTTCCCATTTTCCCCCTCCTCCCCCTGAATGTAGCCTAGGCTCACAGTGCGGTCTGCTGTCTTGGTGTTTCCATGGCATCAGCAAAACAGTGGTATTGTCTAGTCGCAGCAGTGTCAGGCTGCAAGAGTAGTTCCAAGATGTGTGCAACACTCTAGAAATGTAATCTATGTGGATCAGGAGGAGATGGGACACTGCTCCCTTGGATCCCTCGTTCTTTCTGCAGTTATTTACTTAAATATGATTTGTTTAGAGAGCTCCCTCCACCTGCAACTGCTCTCGGGAGCACTTGGTGAGGGAAGGACAAAGTTCAGTCAATCCTATAAGTGTTATAGTCAAAGAAAACTTAAACATTCCTGGGAGCAGGACAGGAGAGAAGCATGTGGGGAAAATCATTTGGGTAGGGAATAAAGTCTTTAAGTTGTAGTAAGTTAAGTGTCCTTAAGTCCTGCTCCCTGTGCAGGTTATGGTGACTTAGACCTGTCATGAAACCCAGAAGTGGAAAAAGCTGTCAGCTTGTAGCTACTTTTCTCCTGAAAACCCCCAAAAGATGGGGGAGAAGCTAAGGGGTTCAGTAGCTCTGTAAGTGACTGTGTGATTGTGTTGCCGGAAGGCAGGAGTGAGTAGGCTTATGTCGAGAACTTGAAATTTGGCCGCTTCTTTCATAAATTGACACCTCGCTTTCAAATGTGGTAATACTTGGAGATCTTGGGAAGAATCGGAGTAGGCTGGAAAACTGAGTTGTATGAGGGGCTTGCTCAGGGTAGTTTTGGGGGAAAGACATGTAGAACAGTGGATGTAAGGGGTTGTGCCCATGTGTGCACACTTGGTCTGTTTGCTCTATCTGGACTTCTACTTCTGGTTTTGCCAGGTATTGTTCTCTTTTTCTTTTTTTCCTTTCCTCCTCAGGAAAGAATGCTTTTTAAGGTGATAGATAGATAGATAGATAGATGGAGGAAGCCCTTTTTTGTAGTGACTGCTGTCTCTCCTTCTCTTCTCCTGCTGACCCCTTTTTCCTGCATCCTGGCTTCAAGCTGGCTTCTGCTCTTGCTGTTTAGAGCCCAAGATTAAGTGTTCAGAATAGCATAGAGAGGTAAAACATGACAGTGTGGCTTGGGTCCTACCCTCTATTAAAAAATAACCAGACAACAACAAATCAGCTCCAGGAGTGTTTGCAGAGGGTGATGCCACCTGTCTCTCTTGGCTGCAGCAGTTGCTATAATGAGATGGGATGTGGGGCCACTTTGGGGCTTGCCTTTGCAGAGGTAATGGGGGCATGAATGTGAGTTTAGAGGTTGGAGCTGGAAGTTCCTCTTCGTTCCCTTGCCAGCAACTGGAGCCAGGAAAGTATTATCAGGTGCCATGCCTGGGCACAGCGAGGCAGCCCTGCTGGGGTTTGCTACAACTGTATAGGAGGAAAAGGCTTGTTGGAAACTTCTCTGCACTACCAAGTTGATTTTGGTAGAAGTTCTGGCTGTGTTGCTTTGGCTAGGTCTAGAAATGCCTTGGGAGGGTCAAAGCAGAGTTCTTTTTGGCTGTTTAGCTTACAGTGCTAACTTGTAGGCTGTCTGAGCTGAGACGGGCAGTTTCAGAACTACATCCTTATTTCAGAGCTGTGGTACGCCATGACTCACCAGCCCTTCTGCCTGATGCCTGCAAATCCATCACGTGAGCTGCAGAGAGGAAGTAGAAGTAGTATTGTGGGGTGGGCGAAACCGTTCAGTAACAGGAGGGGACAGTTTCTTCTAAGTCTGCTGACGTGAGCTTTCCCTCAGCAAGCCATGTAGATGCTTCTCCCATCTTTAACACTTGGGGAATTTTTATCACTTTGAGGTTTTTAATGATTGGTCTCAGATGATGTGGTTTTTGCTGCTAATCTCCCCTCTCCCTGCCTCCAAACTTGTTCGTTCTGCACAAAATGAGTTAGTCCTCACCTTCCCAGCCTGCCTTTTCCCTGCTGGAGCTCCCAGCAAGGCAGGGTTGGCTGTGCAGGTTATATTGCTTGTAAGACCTTTCCCTGTTGGTCCTAGCCAGAAGAAACCTCACTGGCGCTAAGCAGTTGCTGGGTCCAATTCCTGGAGCCCTACTTGCTGTTGAGGTGCTGCTGCTCAGAGTACTAGTGTGGGAGCAGAATGGTTGAAGCAAGTCTGTCCACTCTAATGTCAGGCCTCTGAGAGGCTAAATGATGAAGCAGGGCTTTGGTGTCCCAGCTCCTTCAGCCTTGCCTGTGAGTGTGTGGGGTTTGGGCTCTTAATGAGAGAGTGACCAATGGGGACGAACGGTTTCATTTCTGTCTTTTTTCCTATTGCTGCCACAGTACCAATTCTTCAATTTTTTTTTTTCTTTTTTTTCCTGCAGTGGCTCTCTACACTTCCATTTTTGGGGTATTGCAACTGCTGTGCTTGCTGACAGCACCTGTGATCGGGTACATCATGGACTGGCGACTGAAAGAATGTGATGATGGCTCAGAAGAGAATGAGGAGAGCAACGCTGAGCAGTGCGTAGTGTGCGCCACACGGGACACGCAGCCACGTAGCAGGCCCCCTCTGCTCTGCGTAATGTGTTTTGTGATGAAGGACTGAAAAGAATATTGGTTCTTCAGTATAGGAAAGAAAGCCTGAAGGAAGACTTGATAATTGCAGAGGAAAGGACCAAACTATCTTCCATGTCCACTAAGATCAGTCAAGAAGAGCAAATTTAAATTGTAGCAAGGAAAGCTCAGGCGTATCTTCTAGCCTAACAGTAAGAGTAACACCACTGAAATAATTGCCCAGATGTTCCTCAGCTTCCACTGATGGAGATCCCACCACCTCCTTAGGCAGACCTCTAGCCAAACTGGTTTAGGTAGAGCTGATGTGATATGTGGAGAACCTTGCTGTGAGTTCCAGTAGCTGCTGAAAGTGCTTTTTGTAACCTAGGTTTTGCTATCCTTCCAGAAGTGACAAGAAAAAGAAAAAGCGTGATCGTCAGATCCAGAAAATCACCAATGCCACCAATGCCTTTGCATTCACAAATGTCCTGCTGGTTGGATTTGGAATCACCTGTCTTATTCCTAATCTACCGTTGCAGGTGAATAGGTGAAATGGGCGGGCGTGCTGGAGGGGCTGGCAGCATGGGTCCTGACAAAACGACAGGCAGGATGGTGCCAGGGGGTTTTGCAAGCCAGCAGAACCAGCTAGTTGCAGGAGGGCTTTCTGGTGCTGCCGGGAGACTTCTGTACTGCTTCGGGAAGCCCAGTCTTAGAATTGAAACAAATAATAACCATGCAGTTCATGTCTCTTGAGAGAACCTAAAGAAGCAGCTGTAGCTAAAATGTCAGAGTTGATCCACAATTTATTCACGCTTAGAAGTTTCCACAGCTGAGCTGGGTAATAATGAATACTTTCCTACCGAGATCCTCTCAGCAGTGCCTGCGCGTTTAACCTGGGCTCAACTTAAGCTGCTGATGGTCAGAAAATTTGCTGTAGGGAGCGTGACACTGATATATGCAGCAGGTTATTTCTGCATCAAATATTTTTCCCAATGGTACCCGTGGGATTATAAACCTGTTAAAATATTTATTTTGTGGCACCATCTGTTTTTGGCAGAGGAGTTTAGTGATTTTGTGCTATACTTAAACATGCCTTGATGACGTAGGCAAACAGATACAGTTTGCTCATACTTGCATGTTGTCCACAATAACTTGTGGAAAATTAACTAGATTGGCCACAAGCGCAGTGAAAAAGCATTGTGACCCTGGCCACAGGTTGTTGGGGACATGTCCTTGCAGCAGTGCCATCTAGAAATGAGATACGTCTTGTGTGTGCTTAACCTCAGGGGGCACTGCATGTTAGCCTTTGCAAAGTAAGGAAAAACAGTGCTTTTAGAGAGGAGTACAAATTTGTTCCCATGTGCTGATCTTTCACGTTTTGGTTCTGGGTTCCTCAAGCCCACCTTTGTACTGGAAAGGAGAACTGCTTTCACAGAGGGTTTTATGTTGCAGTCTGGCGCACCAAGGTGGTATCTAGGACGTGACATTTTCCTGCTTCTCTTTCCAGATTCTTTCCTTCATTTTGCACACAATCGTGAGAGGATTCATCCACTCAGCTGTGGGAGGCCTCTATGCAGCTGTGTAAGTCTCTGCTCACATATAATACGTGGCTGGCCAGATAAACTGATGTGGGATAAGCTGCCCAGGTGAGAGGGAGATCAGGAAGTGAAGTCTTCATGGTCAGAGGGGAAGAATAGTGCAGCTTGTTTCCTCAGTTGCCACTGGATATGACAGTAGCTGGACTGAAGTCCTAGCTGATGGTTTCCTTGTTTAGAAACAGCTAACCCCTTTGGCACAGGTACTGCTGTGAGGCAGGCACAGCTGTACATGGGTCTTATGTGAGAAGACTAGGTTATTGACACTAAGGTTATATAGTAGAAACTCAAGGCTTTTTGTCTTATAATGAGTAGCTATGTGCATGTGTCCAGGTAAAACATTAACATAATTGAATACATTGCTACTGGTCTGCTCTGAAATTACACTGGTAAAGCATTGCTCAAGATACCATTAGTGATGCCTACTCCCTTTCCCAGGACAGGTCATCCATCCTGTTTCCAACTTTGATAAGTTATCAATAGCTGGATCTAAATACTCTCTTCCTTATTAAGCAATGTTTTCTGTTTTGAAAACAGAGCTGCCCCTCTGTCCTGAGATGTTGTCTTTCAGAGGTCGCAGAATCATTGAGGTGGGAAGGGACTTTTTGGGACCACCTAGTCCAACCTTCATGCTCAAGCAGGGTCAGCTAGAGCAGGTTACCCAGGACTGCGTCCAGTTGGGTTTTGAATATCTCCAGAGACGTAGACTCTACAGACCCCTTCTGTTGAAAGTTTTTAATTCTAGTGTCTGGGGGATCCAGACTACAAAACCCATCGAAGACTTTGCTTCAAAAAAGTATAAACTTTTGGTTCCCTGGCAGCTAGAAGCAAAAGATTTTTGTCTTAGGCAACATAAATGCCTGTTGCTGTACATATCAGCTTGCTTGTAAACTAATCCTGTTTGACCATTGCAACTCTGTGGAACTTCCTGGAGTGAGGTATTTTTGCTTTGAATTTAACTCCTTTGTATATTCGAAGGTTTTGATCTACTTCTTTCTTTCCAAGCTTGGTTTAACCTGACCCTTTTTAATCACTGCTCAGTCATGGAAAGAGAAAAATGTTAGACTGTTCCTCAAATTTATTTTTCCATTAGCAGTAGGTGATATTCAGCACTTTTCAGTCAACAGTGTTTAGTTTGACATAGGATCAGAGTTGTCCTCTAAGAAGGAAAACACATTCTAACCTGTTGTGCAGGTTTCACTCACTTCTAAAGGGAGCAAATTGTTATGACCAGATGAAAATGATTGCTCAGCCGCAGATGCTGTCATCTGGATAAAAAGGCCCTGCTTTTAACTTGTAAATATCAACACTTCTCCCTCTGCAATAGGAACAGTACCTGTTGTATAAGCACTTCCACCTGCCTAGGGTACAGCTGCAAAACAAGTGCTGGGTCTGATGCCTCTTAGGTTTGAGAGCTCAGGATGAGAACAGTCTGGAGAGGAAGGCTCCAGCCTTGTCACCGGCTGCATTCTGCTTGAGAGAGCAGTGAGCACACCACTGGTTATAGGTAAATACTCTATAAAAAGAGGAGGTTATATAGAAGAACAGGAGAAAGAAGTTCTTCATATTCTGCCTGTCTTGGGACTGTGCTCTGCTGTGTTAGTCGACTGGGAATGTAATCTGATCTGGGTGATGTGAACAGTCAAGGTGACATATAATAATGCTGTTGCTTTCTCTGTTGACAGATACCCCTCTACTCAGTTTGGCAGCTTGACAGGGTTGCAGTCGTTGATCAGTGCCCTTTTCGCCCTTCTGCAGCAGCCTCTCTTTATGGCATTGACGGGGCCTTTGGAAGGAGATCCTCTCTGGGCAAGTTCTTCTCAAATTTAATGTGAAAGCTTGGTCGTTAAGATGATTTTGGCTCATTTCTTTGAAAACAAAAGGACTCCCGTGCATGGACCAAGGTTAAAAACAGCTGAAATTTTACATGTCCCTCAGTCTGCTGCTACCTTGGTGCTGTCCAGGAGACCGTTCCCTGTGTGAGTAATGATTCCCTGGAAGGGAAAGCCATTAAGCCTTAGGCTGGTGTATGGAAAGGGAGGAAGGGAGAAGGCTGCATGAGGTTCCTGCTAACGGTTTGTGTGATGAGTAAAAATCTGTCAGGTAAAAGTGAGTGAATCTGTGTGGACCACAAAATGCAGCAGAAAGAATCTGTTCCCTTGAGAGCTGTTGGTTCCAATTTTGTTTTGTCAACGCTAATGTCGGAAAAGCCAAGTGGCTGTTGAGGGTAGGGCTAAGGTGGTGTCTTGATAAGAGTCTGTCTGGGCAGCTTGTTAAAATCCTGCCATAGGTGGTCTTGGAGAGAGTCCTGGTCTCTAGGCTACGTGTGCCCACCCCAGCAGCCTGTTGCTCTTCAGTCAGCAAATTCGGTGTAAAAGAACTGCAGCTTAAACAGCCCTGCCTGTTCTGTGGAACGCGACTTCCACAGTCCGTGATCCAGGGCAACAAATTCTTGCAGTGTTTAGCTTGTACACAGAGTGCTCTGGGCAAGGAGTGTAAATATAAATACGGTGGAGGTTGTTGCCAATACACTGAGCAGGGCGTCACCCAGTTTGCCCACAGCCGAGTGACGTGGGCTGGGCTTTGACACTTCAGCATGTGTGACTCGGTTGTCTTCTTCCTAGCCTGCCTAACTTTGTTTTGCCTTTCTTCCTGTAGGTGAACGTTGGCTTGCTTGGTGTGAGCTTCCTGGGTTTCTGCCTTCCAATCTACCTGGTCTGCTACAGACGCAGGCTAGAGAAAGAAAAAAAACAGAAGATGGAAGATGCCAAACTTTTCTTCAAAATCAATGGCACTCCTAATGAGGAAGCCTTTGTTTAAACTGGTGCTTCAAATACAACTTCCCCTGTACAGGTTCCTACCACATCCGTGGGTTCTACCTGTGGTGTAAGCCAGGCTCTTTCTCTCCTGGCTCTGCCAGTCTTTGCTCATCACTGGAGTGAGGGCCGGACATCATGACTGAGTTTTCCTCAGCTATATGGCAGGAAGAGACTTCCCACTCCTTACTCCAGAATACGGGACACTTTTCCTTTCCATAAAGGCCACACAGATATTGTGTCTTAAATCATCCCCTGATTGCACTGTCCAGCAGCAGAGTCTCTGCATAGTAAACTGGGGAGAGAAGGAATAAATGGATGGGGGAGGAGGGAAGAAAGACCATAATTTGAGTGTGCAAATGTAACACACTGAAGTCTGTTGTCTCCCCCTCTTCCCCCAACCTCGGCTGCCATTGTCTCAGATGCAAGCTGCACTCTCCTCCCTCAGGCTTCATAATGGTATTTCTGCTTGATATGTAGCTGGACACGGTGGTTTTACTGTCTATCCAGACATACCCCAGACTGTTTCTGAGGCAAAGAAGGTGATTTTATTCCTATGTGTATGAGCACAGCTTCAGTGTGTTGCTAAATGTTGGCTGCTAGCACTGACAGCTCCCGAACCTTTTATTACTGCAAATGACACAGCCCATGAGCAATGGATCTGCCTTCCACCCTGAAATGAAGAGCCCTAACGGACTGCTTGGTTCTAGACCAAACCTTCAAAGGCCTGGAATTATTCTTCTTCCCGGCCTTCAAACCACCTGTAGGTGTTTTAAACTGTCTGCAGTCCTGGAACCTTTGAGATAGGAATTGGATCTTGTTTACTGATGAAGTGCTTTGAGACTTGTTGCCTTTCGCCTCTTCTTCCTTCTGACGTGACCCTGGAAGGGGAGTAGCAGCGTGTATCTAGTGAAGTGGAGAAGCTTCTTGAAGCTGTGTTCTGGGGCTCCAAATACCTTGGTGCTCACATGTCGTGAGCTGACTTGCTGTTGAAAGGAATCGAGAATGCAGAACACTCCTTTGTGTCTGGTAACGGGATCCTGTGGATCTGGCAGGGTGACGTGGTGATGTAATTCTTCCTCTAGCCATAGCTTATTTACATTGTTCTCATGATAGCCCCCAAGCTGCTGAACACCAGGTTACTGTGACTGACCAAAAAGCTGCCGGTTTGGCTGTATTAAGAGCCTTCGATGATGTTGATGCTCTGTCTGGACAGAGTACATGGCGATTGATTGTATGGTGAAGCTGACTTAGAGCAATACATGTGGGTAAAGGTGCCCCAGGCCTGTTCACCATGGAGGGAATACAAAGGAAATTCTTAACCTGCTTATTTTTATAGAGGTTTTCCTAAGTTTTGTCTAAAGTCAACTTTTCTGCCCTTAACCTTCTTGTTGAGGTTGGTAGCTCTGCCTCTGTAACCTTGTGACTAGCATTATCCACTGCACCATTTGGACCTGCTCGGAGCACAGGACTGTGCAGTGGTGAGGATGAACATCACCAGTGAGCCATGCAGCAGCGCCGTGCTGGGCTGGGCTGAGCTAGTGGCTGTGGGAAGGTTGGGGCAGAAATAAAACAATTATGAAGATGTAGTAGTGGTGCTTTCTGAACTACAAACTCTTGCATTACTGCAGAGCCTGGCAGGGGGTAAGTCATTCAACTTATGTCTGGTTGGAAAAGTACAAGATTCAACCACTGCCCCGTTGGTTCTAAGCTGGAGATGAGAAACAACAGCGCACTCGGACCTTCCTTGGAGAAATTACCTGGAAACTGGGAGTTAACTCCTTTACTGATGGTTCGAAGCATGCAGATGCTCACTCAGCCCAGCGAGGCCTTCACCTTCCCTAAATAGCAAGCTTGGTGACCTCTTGCACGGAGCCTTGGCAGGACGGTTGGAAGCCCTGCGGTGTCGCTGGCTGGTGGCCCTGCCAGCATTGGGTGAGGAGGCAGCTTTGTGGGACAGCAGCGCCATCTCGAGTTGCTGCCTCCAGCCAGGCTCCTGCGGGAGGTTTGGATGCCGCTCCACTCCACGGTACCTTTTAGTCTTCAGTCGCTCGTTTGGAAATGACTTGCCACTTGAGTATTTTACACAGTTGTGGAAATTTTTTTTTTAATGTGTTGTCTTTTATTAAATGTGTTTGTTCCAAGACAGCCTTATTGCCTGCTGTCAACACTTTACTCTTCCAGAACTTCTTTTCTTGGCCTCTGGCTTTGGTGATGATTTAATGACCTTCCCAGCTTTAGTTTCTTTTGTGTCAAGCAATAATTACGAGGGCAGAGTTTTGATTCATTTTCCTGTTCACCTGGTGTTTGAGTACCTGCTCAGAGACCCACCAGCAGTAGTACGGCTTCCCTAGATTTCCAGAGGGCTTTCTGCAGATTTCTGCATTTCATACTCCTATACTTCTACATATTTTGAGAAGATTCCTACTCTTGCTTTGAGATATGCAACATGACAATGACAGATTAAGTAGTATTTTTTTTTCTCAGTAAGAGCTGAGACAGGTGAATGGCTGAGGACTGTGGCTCAGACTCAGTGTCTTAAAACACGGACGGCTGTTGAAGGGTGTCCGTGTGCAAGCTTGGCATTACTTCCACCTCAGTTTGAGAACATTGAATGTGATAGCTTCCACTCTTACATCACACTTGTAAAATGGTGGAGTACAGACTATGGCATGTTTTCAAGAAGTTGCTTTAGAGGTGATGCTGTCTCTGAAGTATGTCCAGCTAAATTAAAGAAAGAAAAACCTTTTTTTCCTGCCATCTAACTCCCTACTGCAGTTCCCAGTTCCTGCCCTTTGTCAGGGATATCCTCTAACCCAGCTCCATCTGAAAAAATGCTGGATGTAGGTGGTTGGTGTCTCTGCTGATGTGCCGTGGTGTCTAGAAGCTGCTGGTCAGCTGTGAGGAATAAAGTTCATGCCTGTGAGTCACAGTTTCGGGCTCTGCAGCTCGAGAGTAAAGCATGCCTTTGGCTTGCAGTCACCAGGACGAGGGGTACACAATAAAGTTTTAGGGGTTGAACAGACAGATGGGAGTGCTTTCTCATGCAGCGCAATGTCAAATGGTGGAATCTATTGCTGGGGGATATAGGGGGGGAACAGAAGCGTAACTTTTTTTAAAAGGGGGTGGTTAAACAATGGTCCGATGCATCTGCTAACTCAGGGAGATTTTAAGTTGCTGTAAATAAGAAAGCTATGCCAAGGAAAGATGACTTTTCTACATACTGTGTCCCTTAAGAATTGGTCCAAGATGGAGAAAATATATGCTGGGCTAGGTGGAACATTGGTCTGATCTAGTGGGGTTTAATTGACTCTGACAGTTGTGAACCAAACTAATTTTAAAAGCAGTCTCAAATTCATCTGTCAAAAAACCCAAACTGTACCTGCATGCAAGATGTGCAAATACTCTACTGATTGTGGCATAACCGCCTCAGTGCGGCACCTCCTGCCGGGGTGAGCCCCTTGGAGGACAGAATATTCCGGCTTCGGCCTCTTCTAAATGTTCTCTTGCACGGTGCAGAAACAAAGGCTGTTGGGATGGTCCTGTTACACATGAGTGTTCATGGGCAGTTTGCCTCATTCTTTGATGCTTATGGAAAGGTAACTGGGGATTACTTATGCTTGGAATGGAAAACGGCATCGCTGCTTTCTAGCCAAGCAATGCAGGACCAAGAAAATTCCCGATGCACTCTTCTCTGTGCATGAGCCACCTTGTGGAAAAAACAAATGGGCTACCAAAGACTAGAGAGCCACGATTTAAATCAGTAATGCAAACCTGTATAACTCAAATATAGGTCAATATACTTAATTACTCTCATAATTCCAAAATGCTAGAATTTGTAAGGGGTTTTTGTACCCCTTTACCCTCATCCATGTGAGAAGTGCGAGGAGGGTGGTCATGGGAGAGACCTCTTCTCCGTAGAAAAACATCCCCAACTGAATGTAATTCAGCAGAAACCTGATCTGGGAGTGCTTGCTGCTTGTAGGAGCTCTCAGTTAAGGGTGTTGCTGTGTAAGGGTGATTGCACCTTCTAGAAATGCTGCTCCTGGCCTCTGCAGACTCACATGTGTTTAATATGCATCTGTGTTTAAAAAAAAAATTAAAAAAATTGACCGAGTGGGGAAGGGAGGGATGACAGCTTTTTCCTTTCACTGATCTGTCAGTACCTGAGCCCCATTACCCAGTCTCTAGAACACTAATGCAATGACACTATCAAGAGTAGCAGAAAAAAAATCTGTGCTGTTTTGCTTAACAGACACAACTTTATTCAGTTACTGTCCTAGAGTATCTGGATCCTTCAGATGACACTGGACACAGATGAAAGAAAAAAAGAAAAAAAGAAAAGAAAAAGCAGCAAATGTTGCTGAGACTCCAACTTAAGCACAATGCTGCCACAGCCATTGCAATGTTTAAGTCCTACTTTAAGCCTGGGCTCTTCATGCTCTGGCTACACAGGAAAATTGCAGGAGAATGAGATTTTAACTAAGTCAGTAAATCACTGAGATGTTTTAAAGTAGGAGATTTTCCTCTTGACGGACTGATGAATTTGGAAAATATGCCACAAAATATACAGCAGATACTGTAGGGTAAAAAGAATGAAATATTTAAAACTACAAATTTCATTGGTTTGGTGGTTTTTTTTTTCCTTTGAGTCTTTTCTGCATCTGCAGAGCTTCTGATATTCCCTGCTTCCCCATTTAGAAGTGCAAAGTAGTCATAATGGAAATTAGTATTACAGTAGGATTCCTGATGGAAAGGGACTGTTTGGGGTGGGTGCGTTTTTTTTAATTTAAAAAAAAAAAGCCACTCCTGATTTATATTTCACAATGTTATCTTCTCTAAAATAGCTGAAACAATGGTGTGTTATGTCGCTGCATTCTTACATGTTAATTATAAACCCTGCAGGTCCCTGTTTTTCTACCTGTGCTGCTCAGCCTGTCTCTGCGCAATCTGTTTTTATCGAGTGTCCTGTGCTCCACGTTGTCATCCTTGTGCTTGTCACTCCCTTAGGCCTGACCTGCTGTCACCCACTTTTATTCCTGGGACACCCCCCCCCTTTCAGCCCCCTCTTTTTAACCCCACAGCATTAGCCGCCCCCCCCCCCTCCCCTTCACTAATTTTTTTTTTTTTCGTAGTATTTGTCAAATTTGAATTGTAAGCTCCGTGGGGCAGGCCTGTGTCATCTTCTCTGTGTTTGTATGGTGATGTGCACTCTTGAAGTACTATCTAAAAATAAATGTGGTAATAAGTTAATCATTAGTTTTCCTTTTGAGGCTGAACACAATAAAGGTATTGCTTGGTTCCCAGTGAGACGATGTAAGCATGAATGCTTCACACGGTGTCATCTGCCAAAGGGCATGATGCATGTTGAACGTTTCCTTGCCTTTTCCTTCTCTAGATGAGGAGCTAACGGCCAGATGTCAATGTCTGTTGGAGCAAAAAAAAATAAAAAATCTCTTTTAATAAACGTAAAATAGGTTGGGAAAGAGAGCAAGGTCAGTTATACAGGGTGAACTAGTATCAAATAGTGGAAGATGCACAACTGTGGCCTTAGATGGGAACGCTACAGAAGAGATGCAGGGTGTTAAGAGGAAAGCCGCACGTTTCGGTTATCCGTGCTTGAGCTTGGTGGTGCTAAATGTACGGCGGTTTATTTTTCCAATCAAATAAAGACAATCCCTGCTCCACTGGCATCCCAGTGACAAAGCAGTAAAACCAGTGCTCTTTAGCAGTTTTTTACTGGGTACAGGTCACATAAAAGGATTTTTTGCGGCTGTCCTCTCATAAATGTCAGGTTATTTCTTAATGCCAAGTACAGCTCGGGTGGCTACTGCTCAGCAGTGCTTAAAACGAAGAACTTGATGCTGTAAATCACGGCCTGGTGACAAAGCGCAGCCCCATTCCCAGGACAAACACCCTGACTGCAGCCTTGACTTATCCCCTAGCTATCTGCGTTAACACCCGCAAATGTCAGCCCTCCTCCCCACACTCCTAAAAGGAGAGGACCTTTTATTTAGTCACTGCCCAAACGTGCCGCAAACCCTGAGGAGCTAGCGTGAGGCCGCTGTCTCCGGGCAGCGCCTCTCCCTCAGGCCGGGCTGAGGGAAACGCTCGCGGCCGCCGGCGGCGAGGGCGGGAAGGTCTCGCGCCCGCTCCCCCGGCCCTTAACCCGCGGTCAAGAGCATCGCGCGCGCGCGCGCACGCTGCTGAGGTAAGGACGCCTGCGTGGCGCCGTGACGCAGCCGTTGCCGCAGAAACGCCCCG